>CABFWO010002700.1:30125-47151 GCA_902155825.1 Timema genevievae
CCCCCCCCAGATTCGTGGAAAATGAAAGGGCCCCCCGCGGCCCCCCCCCAAAAAAGTATACTCACTAATAAAATTCTTCTCAGAGGGCCTGCTGTATTTAGAAGGGGCTAGGTGGAATTTTTTCGAATCCAGTATTGAGTATAATAATTGCCGAAGTTAGACAGAAAGTAAAAATTTAGACCTGTTAATCAGTGACTTAGACAAGTAATGTCAACGTCGAGGATATACAGGGATTAAGTAAGCATTTCAATAAGTGAATTAGAAAATTGGTCAAACCTGTTGTTGAACGCAATGATGAAAAAATAATTAAAATAGATGTATAAAAAAAGTGTCTCGACCTTTGTATTCATAGTTACTAATGCTTAATGCTTATAATCTTAAGCACGTTGCCTACCTGTGACATCACGGCCGGTCAAGATAGGATTTCCCAAGTTAATGGATTTACGTTTTAATCTGCAAGTTTTAAAGATATAACGTTGAAACTAAAACCCCAAATTCTAAATAATTTGGAAAATAGTCTTACGGTGTAGCAAAATTATATATTTTTTAATCTTTAAATAGTTTTTTTTGTAGACGTATTTTTTTTATAAATTCTCTACAACTTAGGCTATTTGACTTGATCACGAAAACGGTCTGTAGGAATCTTCCTGCTAGGATATAGAGTAAAAAAGTTCGTGGTAGCATATGTCTATCTAGAGTAGGAAACAAGAAAGATGTAATTTTAAAAAGCAAGTCAATGTTTTCAAGGAGCAATTATTAATAATAATAATAATATTTAGCACCGCGTCTTACTACCCGTTCGGGTTATACGCTTAAGTACTAATTACGCTAATGGATTACTAATGGATTAGGAATTGGGAGGGTTGAATTTAGAGAAAGTGAACCCGCATTTGCGTGGAGGGAGAGTGGAAAACCATTTAGGAAACCCCCCGTTCACCCGACCGAGATTCGAACCTCGATCTCCCCGTCCTCGGCTGTCGAACTCAACACGACTAGCGCGTTAGCTAACTACGCCACCGAGGCGGGTTAAAATTTCCCAATCTTCCACATTCTAGTCTACTGCTAGTGTGTTGCGTTAGACCATGCGGCCATCGAGGTGAGTTTGGCAATTATTAAAGTGACTGTAAGCTTGTCAGAAAAAGGAGGGAAAGGGTTATCAGCACATAGTCAAAAGCTTCTCAGGGTGAACTTTTCATTTTCTTCCCTCTCTATCTAGTTTGTACATTGGTATTTAAGTGTGCTCGTGCTTAGACTGATTAGGTGCGTCAAGTTAAGATGCAACCCGCTTCGCAAAATAACTTCGAACTCTCCAAGTAGGCAGAGTCGTTAAAGAGCTATTATTAAAGTTGTCTACAAAGAAGAGAGTTAGAAATATGACTCACCTCCACTTTCTCAGCCCTCCTGGCCAGTCCAACGACCTTGAGCCCGTGTTTGACGAGTTCCTGAACGATCGCAGCTCCTATCCCCACGCTGGCCCCCGTCACCAGAGCTACTTTACCAGACCAACGTTTCATGTCAAGCTTCTAGAATCCTTCCACGAGATTTGTTGCTACACTGACAGCTTGTTCGTGTTCGACTGACCTTGAGTGTTGCTGTGAGTTGGTATTAATACTTGTTGACTCGCGTCAGATAACTTTTGGAGTTCAGGTTAGACACTTCAACACAATGATCAGTGGTAGTGATAATAAGCGTAGTGAAATTATTATCTAAAGAAGAGTCGTGTAATATTTACGTGATGTATTGCGTAACTAAAGATTGCGCAGCCAAGATTTGTTCGTAAACTTAGTTTCTTGGTAATTGGTACACGTGGTTAGGCTAGCGTCATTTTTACTTACGAGTATTACTCCTACTTTGGAGAGACCTTCATTTATATGGTGGATTAATTTAAGTACTATTCTTTGTATTATGATGTATTTTACGTGCACTGAACCAACTTATATCAGTTTATTCCCGTTTTTTGTTTGTTTTTAAAACATTGCGTTCAAAACCAAAGTTACTAAATGCTTAATCTACGGAGATTCACATAGGTTGTCACAAGGACCGAGACGATGGTCTAGTCTATTATATGGTTTACTGGTATCGAGTAGGTTGGGGTTCAAATCCCGGTCGGTTTGACTAAGGTAATTTTCCTTCAAAATGCGGGTAGATTTCTCAAGATTATAATTTCCTCATCCCTACCCAATCAATGTAATTATGCTGAGAGCCTGGAGGGGTGGAAAGATGTGTAGAAATATATCCCTTCCCCTTCTTTTATCATTGATAGGGTTATTTAGTGTGCACTTTCTGATCTAATTGATTACATAAACAAACTATTCACAAAATAATATATCTCTATAATACACACACCATTCAATTTTCCAATTGTTAATTCATTAGTGTTAAGATTAGTGCTTAATTTTTTACACCAAAAGAATTTTTTTTAGTACCGCGTCTAGCTACGAGTTCGGGCTATACGAGTATATATACTAATTACACTATGTTAGGGATTATGAACGTTGAATTAAGAAGTGTACCCGTATTTGCGTGTAGAAAGAGTGGAAAGCCATTTAGGGAAAAACCACCCTCAGTACACCCTGCCGGGATCGAACCCTGAACTCCCCAGCTTTGTCAGTCCTTTCTATTGCGAGAGTAGTGCCTTAGACCATGCGGCCACCGAAATGGTTCAGTAGAAAGCTGAATCGGGAGTTGAACAAGGATCTCTTAAATGAGTACTTAGTAGAGCTGCTTAGAGGATTTAGAGGAAGTGAGGTTGTAAAAACTGAAAGTGATTCCTTTCACAAAAATAAACAACACACTAAGTAGATGGTAGAGGGGAAAAGAATAAAACTCTTAACAACATTAATTACTTATATCTTTACCACTCCAGTGCTTTTAAAAGCAACGAGAAATCAGAATAAAAAGCAATCATACTAGTTTGTATAGTCATTTGTAGGTTGCGACAAGACTTGCTACTGTATGTGACAGTAGCGTACCCACGGGGGGAGCGGGGGGGGGGGNGGGGAGGCTCGAGCCCCACCCTACAATAGTTTGGGGATGCCCTGAGATCTACGCAGATCCAAGGAGCAAATAAAATAGGGGAGGGGACCAGTAACATTGTGAACAAAGAAAATATCAAAGAGCCACACATTTTTGTGTTGATCCTCCCTAGTAGTCCTAAGTGATGTTCTTGCAGTCTAGGAAGTGGTCTAAGTCCTGAAGATTGAGGAAGGTTCCATATCTCCCAATTTCACACGTGGTTCCATCGAAGAGTCACGCAGTGATGAGACATTTACCTATTATAAATAATCTGTTAGTTTTGTGACAGTAGGCCTATGTGAAGGTTAAGCCAACTTTAATTTAGGCCTATTTATTTATTATTTTGTTAGATTATCACGTTTATAATATCACGTTTATAATAGTAAAAATATATAAGAACAAGTTAACAAATACCATTAAAAAACCTCCAAAAAAAAGCTTCTAGGTGTATATAATGGTAAATAATCTGCCACCGGCGGTTGGGGGGGACCCAAACCCCCCTGAGCCCCTCTCCCCCTCCCTCCTCACTTCGCAATCCTGCATACGCTACTGGTAAGAGATGTTTGGACATCCGAGGACACACACTTTACGAGGTCTTGGAGCAAAGTGTTCCATTCTCCCCCCCCTTCTCAGAAGCCCTGGTTTAATCCCATTTTATAAAGAAGACCATTAACTGACAGCAAGAAAAATTATTGTGTCTAGTGTCACATATTCATAAGTCAAATAATGTGAACTGCAGCTGTCACTTTTCATTTATAATAGTTATACCCTATAAAATAACACTAACAATATGGTAAAATGGTACCATATTGGTTTAAAATGATACATTTGAATTTTCTAAAATATAAAAAATTTTAATAAAATTTGGATCAAAGTAACTCACTACAGAAATGACCTAAAGTTTACTACCTAGAGCAGTGGGTTCCAACCATTTGTGCCACGCAATTTTGGAATTGTGCCGCCAAAATTCCCCAAGGTTTAAATTTAACAAACTATCTTATGATCAATCTAATACTAGCTCCAGTTGTAAGCCTCCTAAAATGTTATAATGATATAGCGATCGCTACGTAGCTTTCGGTTTCACTTGGAATGAAGTTCGTGACCGAACAGTTTCTATTGTGCAGAATGTCTGAACAATGAAAGAGTGACTCCGAGCAAAACGAAGTGACTCATAACCACCAAACATCCTGGTGAGTCACAAAAAACTATTATATTAAACTTATTTTAAATCACAACACAAGGCAGCAACTAAAATAATAAATTATTATTATTATTATTATTAGCACCGCGTCTTACTACCCGTTTGGGTTATACGCACTTACGCTAATGTGTAATAGTAGGGTGATTGCGAGATGAAATGGAGGACCTACAGTTCAACGTGGGATCCGAACCACGGTAGAGGCCTGGCATTCCTCACATTCACAAGTTATGATTAATACACTAAAATAATTTTAAAAAATGGGTCTAAGTTTCAGATAGTGCACCTGAGGCGTCATTCAATCAGTGGCGTCGCGTCGCGTTAGGGAAAGCAAGGCAAGCACTACTTGCCTGTGATTGAAGATATGTAATTATTTTATTTAATGTTTGCAAATATATTCTTCTGGTAATTCTTTAAATGTAATTCAAGCATCAGTGGGGTTGACAAAAAAACAACATTAATGGCAGTGACCGTAACATGTATGCATCTAATGGTGGTTGAAAGTCGGTATTTGTCCGACTTTCATCCCATTGCTCTAGCTAGTGTAGCTTTTATTTGTGAAGTCATAAATTTCGGAGGGGTGAGAATGGGAAGATCTACGGATGTCAGGTAAAAATGCAAGCAGCCGAGCTACGACTTCTATTGCCCGAAAGGTGACGACTAGAACCGAAGTCATTACCCCTCTCTTCCCCTTTCAAAACATACGACTAGAACCGAAGTCATTACCCCTCTCTTCCCCTTTCAAAACATATAGGGATGGAATGGCATGAAAGGGGAAATTAGTAATAATTGTCAAGGTACTGATCCCCCCGCCTATACACCTTTAAGCCCACTACACACGACACAACTTTTTCAAAAAGTTGTACAAGAAGTTGCAGCCTGAAGATGGCGTCGTGTGAACACCAAACCTTGTACAAGATATACTTTGCACAACTTATTGTATTCAACTTCAGGAAATAGAACGCGTTCTAGATCAGCCATTTTTCTTGTACAACCTCCGATTTGTAAACACGATAACTTCATTTGCTAGACAGTTCCTTTTTTTTGTAAAAAAAAAGTTACTAAGAAAAACAGCTAAATGCTGTAAAACAAACAAATAATTATAATTGAAAGAGGTTAAACCCTATATAAAGGTTTTCAATTGTTTTAAAAAATATATTATAGAATTGAAAAAACCAATAATTTTTTTATAATATTTAGGAACGATAAAGAAATTTACATTAGATACCAATATTTCCCAAATCATTATTTTTCCATAAAAAGAGCAAAAACGCCATGTTTAAAAAAAATAATTGTATGCAATCACAAATGTCGTGTGAAAAGTCACTGGCTAAAATTTGTATGCAATCCACGTGACCAAGATATTGTACAATTTTTTGCACAACTTTTTGTAGAAGAAGTTGTGTCGTGTGTACCGGGCTCTAGAGTTTTGTGGAGTTTACTGTAGCAGGTGCTTTTGTTTTGATGTTTGTATCAGTGAAAGTTAACAAACAAAAGTTTATAAGTATATGTCTATAATAAGTAATAACACAATAATATAAATCACAGAACAGAAGGATGGCCAAAGCCACAACTATCGTTAAAAAAATACCTCCAAAAAACATCTTGAAGCATTTTTTTTTAAATTCCGGGACCTACCCTTATAAGCCTGCCCAAAAATTTTGGTCACGAGACACTACTGCATTCAATGTTGCTGAATTGGTCACAAAAACAAAACCACATGTTATTAGCGAAATTTTAATTGGGTCAGCTTGTAAGGTAATTAATTATATTCTTAAATTGAAAAATGATACCTAGACACGGGAGTCGAACTCGGGACCTTTGGTTTGTACGCCAATGCTCTTAACTACTGAGATATCTAAGAATCGTCCAGTGTCCAGGGTCATTCTTCACTCATATTTTCACTTATATTATGCGCACTCTTACAGTTATAATAATTGTACAAATGAAGCATAAAGCCAACTACCGAGTCGGTGGTGGGTGGTTGCGGTATCTGACCGCTCATGATTTTAAGAGCGTTCATCATTGCAGGCCCAAATGAGCTCCCGGCACACATCTGTGCGTGTGTGTGTTTGAGCACACGCGCGCAAGGTATGGGAGTAACAGGAAATAGAAAAGACCAAGATATGACAGAAATGTGTGCAGTGCATTCACATTTGAAGGACTACTCGAAATTTTCCGCGGTGACGATGGGGGACAAAGTGATAAAGTTTCTTGTTAATAACTAAAATATGTCCCTATTAAGACAAAATAAAGATTTGTGCACAATGCTTACCTGTGAAGCCATTCTAAAATGGTAAAACACGACCTTTTCAGTGCAGTTTTTTTATCCAAAATTCATTTTATAATTCAACAATGATCAGTAATAGGAACTTATATTGACTCTTTTATCTCCATTAATTCAATATAATAATAATTCAAAAATGATCCACGTGCAACAGTGTTAGTTTAGATTTACGATTTCTAGCCGACTATCACAGAGTTGATTGACATATGATGCATGCTCTTAATTGATCACACATTTGTAGCCGACCATTTCCGCATGTCCCCCTCAGAATCTGCCATAAAATATGAGTGAAGAATGACCGTGGGCGTAAGACGATTCCTGGTAGCTTAGTGGGTAGAGAATTGGCGTATTATGCCAAAGGTCCCAGGTTCGATTCCTGTGTCCACGTGTCATTATTCAATTTGAAGAACATGAGAGCTAGATGCGGCTATCATCGTAATTAACAAATAATATAATAGCTTTGATATTTAATCAATAAATGTCAGGTAAATGTTGAAACAATGACGTTTATAAAATAATCTAAGAAACAAATTTAAAAGTTCCCTTGTCCAGTAATATGATATAGTTCAACATGTTGTGCTGAAGTGTTATATAATAGGTTATTCTCTCTGAAAGTAGATGAAAGCACCAATAACAAAATACACTCATTATCAACCTATTTCTTCTCGATACTAGTCTTTTTAATCTTTATCTAAATTTAATAGAAAAATATATTATTTTACAGTCTTTATACAAGAGCAACGTGAGAATATTATCAATGAAAACATTGTTCACTGTTATTCAATGAAGTGAAAATAAAAAGGTTTATAGTCCTTGACCAAAAGGCTGCAGTCAAGTGTAACAAGTAACACATTGTTGGCTTAATAATTTGCTTTTATCTATTAGAGGGACTCAAATGATATTTTAACAGTTAAGTGGTTTTAAACATTCAAGTTTCTAACAATCAGCCAATTATTGACGTATGTGTAGGTAGCTACAAGGTTCAAGTTAGATAGGTTACAAACATATTAACACTATCAGCTTTGACAAGCATGAAATTATTTCATACCAAAAAATATCATGAGATATGGATTACTTGGATAATTTTTATATGACTAGTTTGAAAACTATTTTATAGGTTGTATATTGATTCTACACTAGGGACAAATTATAATATAAAACATAGAAGCTATAGTCTAAGGCGTTAATCTCACAATATACCAGTTTGCCTGTCTTTGTAGTTAGTGAAAAGTATGAAAAGTAGTAATAATAATAAACTCGCAGTATAACCATTTATTATTAGTTATAAAGAGAGAAATTAACAAAATTATATTGTGGTTTTTTTTTTGTTAGTTATCAAATAGAAAAAGACCTAAATCAGAAAACTTTCAGAAAAATGTATACAATCAAAATGTTTTGTTTATTTAGCCTTACAGTACAAACAATTGTTATGAAATGTAAAGCAATATTCATTATTTAAAATTATCTAGTAAATTTAAGTGGTTTGCGATTCTTATGTAGTAATTAATATAGACCCACTTTAGTAGCCGCATGGTCTTAGGCATCACAATCGCAATATACCGGACTGCCGATGATGGGGATATCAAGGTTCAATCCCTGCGGGGTTTACTTAGGGTAATTTTTCCTTAATGGTTTTCTACTCATCCTCCAAATTCAACCTTTCTCATCCTTAAAGCGAGTAAATAGCTCTATAGCCGGAAAGGGTAATAAGAAGCAGTGCTTATAAAAAAATCAAACAGAACTTAAGATCTCCTGCCTGAAAGTTCCCATCACCTGCAAACCACAATAACGCCCGAGTGATGCGTTTAGATTACACAACCATCATTGTGGGCTGTTTTAGAATTAGGTTTCTTTGTAAATTTTTTTGCTTGTGTATTCAGTTGTTTAAGATATTTCTTATTAAATATCCTTAATAAAATCATTAATGATAACAAAATATGTTGAACATTGAACTATCTTTAAGACTTTCAAACTAATTTCATTTATGTGCTCTATACATTTACCTTTTTTTCTTTTTTATCTCTTTTAAAATGTAAACATACAATATATATTACACGATACACTTCTCGTGCCCTTAAAATAATGTAATTTTCGGATGGCAAATAATTTTAAAAAGGTTTTTTTTACAGATCTCTCTCGTGTGTTGTACATTTTATAGATTTAATTTATTATTCTTTTGTAAAAAATAGAAAAAACAACAACAAGCAAAATTCATGAGTGAACACAAAATAACTATTTATGCTCATAAATATAATTAATATGTAACTGTACCATTAGGACTCATAGCAAATAGACAAATGTAAAAAAATATGTATTTCGTTGTTTATGAAAGTAGGATGCAATTAACTAACCCCAATTACCCTAATAAAAATGTATACCAATTAACTTCTAAAGGAATCTTTTTTTTTTTCATTATGGTTCTCAAACTGGAATACAGGTACCACCAATGGTATATAGAAATATTCTCGATGGTATGCCGTGAGAAGCCAAACAAAACAAGCAAATTAAGAATTTTTTGGGGTAGTACGCCATTCAAACAAGTTCGGTAAATGCTGTTCGGGAACAATGGTTTCCGAACTTTTGCTTGTTGGTTTTTATAACCCAATTTTCCTCTTTTCAACCATCATGACACTTTGATAGCCTACAATCATTCAAATCGGAGTTTTTAATTATTTCTTACCCTGGGGCTTACTACCCAGCCAGGCTAAAATATGTTCAGCCATTTCCTTGTAGTGTCTATACCAGGAACAGGATTATCAAATCATAAATAAGATGACAGTGATAAAAAGAGAGAAGATGGGGATGTATTCATATTTTTTGTTAGAACTTCTCTCCGACTGGCTTTATAGTTATCTCGTGAACCTGAAAAATAAAAAATATAATATATAATATATGGATGTATATATAAAAATTTAGTATCGCAAGTTAATTATTTTTGCAGAAAGATACTAACTTGGTACATAATATTTATTTACCTGAACATGGGGTGGAGTTCCCAATGTATAAATTACTGCG
Organism: Timema genevievae; assembly: GCA_902155825.1. Taxonomy (NCBI): domain Eukaryota; kingdom Metazoa; phylum Arthropoda; class Insecta; order Phasmatodea; family Timematidae; genus Timema; species Timema genevievae. The sequence goes on from CABFWO010002700.1 coordinate 39,641, forward strand.
TCTGCTATGTCCTTAGCTTGTAAAACCGGGTTTCCCCCCAAAAACTCTTTCTTAGTTTCTGGGTCGAATATATTAAAAAACTCTGTTGCTACAACTCCAGGGCTGATACTCTAAACAAACAAAATAACTAGTTATGCTTCAAATAAAATAGTATATTTATCTATAATTTAATTCAAAATCAGAGGATTTAGATAGTCGTTTGAATTTCTGGTAGCCTATATTTTTAAATACTTGTCTAGATTTTTAACATGTAAACTAGGCATTAAAGTTGCAATTCCTTAAAAAAAAATACAAATGTGATGGGGGAAGGGGGGGAGATAAGGGGGTATGCTAGTATTTTAAAATTAGTTTATTCCGAACATTTCCTAAACAACTACAGTAAAATATTTTTTTTTCTTCAAATATCTAACACAAACTAAAAATAAAAAATATAGGACATTTAAATATCCAATGAAAGTTTGATGTATTTGAATTTTAATTTTAAAGAATGAGTTGCTAGTAGTTAACATTACTTGTAACATAATCTCCAACCAACAACAATTACCAAATTACCATATTTACAATACTAATTTTTTCCACAATACAGTTCATGACTTTATTCTAATAGCTATTATAATAGACCTATTTAATGATTTGGCAATAATTATTTTCTTCTGCGTGTCTTTTATAGCCCCAACTAGGTTCTAAAGCATTGCAACGCTCAAGGGGGTAATACGTTTTCAATAGAATGAAATTTGATATTAAAAATATAGTAGTAATATTAGTTATAATCACTCTTTACTTCCCTCTTCGTGTTTTTTATTTCTAGAAAGCTTCCCCTATCAACCCCTATCACTTCAACTTTCTTTTAGAAAGAGAAAATGGCATTAAAATGTATGGAAAAAATTATGAAAAATACAGATAAACTATCAAAAAATTACTATAAAATAAATCAATGTTCTATAAATATTTTCATTTTGGGGGTTCAAGATGATCTAAATGACCTTTAAGTGTAGCAAAGCCAGTCTCTTCTACATCTATTTTTGCTAATTTTAAAACCAAGTACCCATTGAAGAAAATAGATAGAAAATAGATTCTAATTTTAGAGATAAGACATGATGGTATGTTAACCAACTATGTTTTATCAAAAATATTAATGCTTTGTGGTGTGTTTTAGATTTCAAATAAGAGTTGGTTCTGATCTAAGTCCACTACTGTATAGATATAATTTCAATTTTGCTAATTATCATGGAAATGAATAGTTAAATAGTGAGTGATCAAACATACCGTGACTTTTGTCTTTGAGCCAAGTTGCACCAATTCTTTTCGTAAACCTTCCGTCAAGACAGTGACTGCTTGTTTAGAGGCGTGGTACATGGAGACAGGGTGTCCACCGGGTAGATAATGGCCTACAATACTATCCAGAAAATATTCTGAATTAACACAGGGATATTCATCATGGTATGGCTTCATATTATGTAAAAGAGGATGAACATTAGTTCTATTACATATTTAATTAACGGTATTTTAGCTAAGTTTATAATAGAAGTTTCCATGTGCATTTAATGATCAAATTAATTATGTCAGCTCAAAATTATAAACTAGCTTAACTCTGGAACAGAAACCACACATTCGATCCCCAAGTCATAAATTATTTACGCTTCGTGAAGAGACAATTTCACCAATGATAATTCATATTTTGTTCATAATGTGAATTGAACCTAATACCGTTAACTTACTAAGTAGATGAACTACAAATTTTGCTGCATTATCAAATAATATAATTAAAATTATATTAATTATATCCTAAATAAAATTATGTATTCACAAAGCTTAGTTTAAATCCATTTCAATTCTTATTTAGAAACTGAGAGAATACTTGACAAAGCTTTCTGCAGAGCTTTACAGAAAGCCATAGTGTATTTTTGTAAATATAGGCCTAAGGATAGAGTTTATGTCACTAGCGTTTGTCTTTGTAGTTTAACAGTAATAATAAAAACATACTAATTTTGATATAAAAAGCTTAGTGCTTTATATAATTTAACTAAAATAAAAAATAATAAATCGTTGTTTTTGTATATTTTAATTAAATCTTATTGGGGCACACCTAAAAAGATGATATAGATTCTTATCAGCGATAATAATAGGACTGCATAGGACTAAAAATATGGGAATGGTGTTAAATAAAAATATGTACAAAATATTGTAGCTCATTCATTGTTCTATTTCTCAGCATGTTCTATCTAATGTTAGTAAACCAAGTCAGGTAGAAAGGGGTATTCAATAAATATACCAGAGCACAGTTGTTACCTATTGAGATGGATGATATGGCCATCGTTCACCCCTCTCTCCTTCATCGACTTTAGAGCTTCTCTCGTGAATATACTGAGACCTTTCACATTTACATCGAGGATGCGCCAACTTCCGTCGCTAACGTCTGAAATACAAGACGGCGAAATATTATTATTATTATTATTATTATTATTATGCTGAGAATAATAGCAATACCCTCTCCCATGGCCTGTAACAAGTGCAAACATAATTTTAAATTTTCAACCAATAACTTTAAACCCTCTTTGGGTTGGCAGCCCAGGCTCCGCGAGAAACCTACGCACGACGGAGACCACAAATGACTACAGCGGCCGGGAGCTCAGACATGACGGCCCCGGACATGACGACTCAGCTACAGACCCTACAAGAATCGGTGGACACCATGCAGATCCGGTTCGAGCAGATCATGGAGAGATTTGGATCAACGATTCCGGATGCACCAACCCACACTGCTGGGGCACAGAATCTTTTTACGGTGGGACCCCCGCCGACATTGGCTGCATCAGCTCCGGTAGACGCTTGGGCGAGCCTCGAACCTATAGGCACGCCTCGACTTGTCGCCACAGAAGACCAAGCACTGAGGCTGGCACTGGCGGCGAAGGCGAAGTCACTCGAACTACTGCCAGGAAGAGACTCGCACGAACTAAAGTTTCTTCTAGGACTGATGGCAAACTACCAGACTATGTCACCGGAAGTCAGGCAGAAACTTCTTCATCGTCTGAACCTGGTCTTCATTGCGGTGACGCAGTCGTGGGCGGAAGCGGTTAACGCGGCGGGGGACGCAGCATCGGCGGCCATATACCCACCTGGGTACCAGCCAGCAGCCCGGCCGCAGATAATCTACAGGGACCGTCCACAACCCAGAGCCCCCAGAGGGAGGGGTTCGACCACCCGAAGGAAGTAGCAGGATGGTTACATAGGATACACCTGCAGCTTCGATCACCGTGGATCTTCAACAGAAGACCCACAGCAGGAGAAAGAAGACAGATTAAAGTTTTGTATTCTCAATATTATATGTAATTCTGTGATTCTTGTACCTATGTATTCTCTCAATAAAGGGGCATTCGCCCGGGTTTCCCCTCTCGCTTCTTCGGCGAGTCCTTTGGACCTTCCTCTCTCTTTTGTACCCGCGCCTTTCAAGGGTATAAAAGCGAGGGGAAACATGCCTCTGGACTTAGTCGGAGCAGCGGGAGGGCCCCAACAAGGCGCTTCTCTCTAGTAGACTGCACTGCAGATGATGAAGCGATCGAGTATCGAATCTTGGTCGGGTGCTTTGAGGGTGATCTTTCACAAAATGTTTTCTACTCTCCATTCTCGCAAATGCGGGTACACTTCATCTAAATATTTAAAAAATAAAATTAATACACAAGGGTATAACCTGAATGGTAGTAAGACACAGTGCTAAAAAAAAACTTTATCTACAATTTAATTTTGTTAATCAATCATTCTTCCATCTATGTGAATCTTAACTAAGACATTGGTGGTCATCTACGGTCAAGTAATAACGCAAAATTATAAGTGGGCAACATTTTAAATTGTATATAGAATATACTATGTGCAAAGGTTTAAAGGGGAAAGAATCTTTTCTCTCTTTTAATTCAAGTATAAAGGTTTCCGTAAATTGAATACCTAGTTATTTTTTAAGTGTTTGAATTAGTATGCTATGCAAGGCAGGGGTAAATATTCATTTGGAGGTAGGAACCAAATTTAAATTAAAATGCATTGATTTTAACTTAGAATGTATTATCTAGATAAACCTCACCAATTAGTATAGATTTAATTAAAAGAGTTATCTATGTTTGTCATATCCAGCGTATGGGCAATAGCTAAGCATGCGTGGTCTTGTAGTAATAAGTTTATTGAATAAGTATTCTTACCGCTCAATGTCTCGGTAGTTCCTACACCAGCATTGTTGATCAGAATATCCACGCCACCGAGGTTCTTCTTGATCCAATCGAAGGCAGCTAAGATCTCTTCCTCTTTGGAAACATCTCCCTTCACAGCATAGAGCTTGCCAGGAGCGTTCTTCAGACCAGCTTTAAGTTCCTAGACAAATTAGAATTGTTTCAAACAAAATACGTAGTTTTATTAATGTGTACCTGCGTTATATTTACTGCCGAGACGTTTTTCTTTTTTTCTTAACTTTGAAGATATACTAAACGATATTTCTCACGGTTACATTGTAGGTACCGATATAGTAAAAAATGGGCACAGATTAAACTTAATAACACGTCATTTATAAAGCGTCACATTGTAGGCCTAATGGTCTGCAGTTAATGGTTGTATTCCGGATAATGATTTCCAAATCTTTTTTAAAGCAGATGAGGGTACATTAATATAAATACTACCTTTCTTGTCACTTTTATATTGTTCATGTGTGAATAGCCCGAAATGGTAGGCCTAATAAGATGGGGGGAGGGGGGACACACTATAATTAAATTTAGGCAAAGTATAACTGTAAAGAGCAATACAAAATGTACTTCATATTTTGTACGTGTTCTATGTCCGTGTCCGTCCGGGAAAGCCACATATTCACATACATTTAATATGGTAGGGATGAGGAAGGTATCAGTAGTAAGAAGTGTACTCATTTTGTTTTTGTTGAGGGAGATTGGCGTGTCATTCAGGAAGGCCACATCAGTAAGCCTTAAAGAAAGCGGACCTCTATATAGGAAAACCACTTCAGTACCTACGCCCTGAAGATATTAGAGTCCCCAAACCCTCCATATCAGTATTAAAACAGAAAAGACTAAACTAACGCAGGGCCACATCTAGGGGGGATGGGTGGGGGGGGGGCGAAGGGTTCAACTACCCCAAGCCTCACATTCCAGGGGGCCACATTTCCCCCAAAAATGATTAAATTCAATTACAGTAATTCTAAATTTCGCATAAAATAGTGTACAGATAATTAACAGCAATAAATATTCTCTTAGTGATAGGATTCCATTCCAGATTCCTGAAAAACCTAACTTTGTGTAATTTAAGATTTACGATATTCGAGTGATGTGCTGCAGTACAGTAGAATACGCCACCAATGTGCTACCGCTGTCGGTCCACAGAAAACTGACAGTGGAATAGTACTGAGAGGAATTTACTTATGTAGCTTAATTTGTTTGCATTTAATAAAGTACAATCATTTAATGGGTTGCTCAATATTCCATAAAACATGAACAATTATTAAGTAACATAAATACCGACTACATATCAATGTATTAACCTTTTACTACTAAGATTGAAAACTACCATACAAAGGGGGGGGGGTGCTCACATTTCCTTTAAACGGCCCTGGACTAACGTCTTTGTTCACATGACCCCCCACCCCACTTCCAGCCTTCCTATTTAGTGGTAGCGATAGTTTTAACTTTAGAAAACATAACTACATATTATGTAAAGGTTATTAGAGATCGTTTAAAAAAAGGTTTAAATATATTAGAATGTTTTAACACCATGGTTATTAACAGATGTATCGAAGGGAGACTGATTGAATGGTGGATTATATGAAATTCACCCACAATAGCTTAGAAATAGTTTTCTAAGACTTGTTACAAATAACCTATGGAAAACCACTTAAAGTGCACCCAGCCGAGATTCAAACACTGACCTACCCGGCAAAAGCTATCCTGTTTATCAATTTCGAGCCTGAAGCCTTATACCACGTTAACTTCATTGGGGTCTAGGTAAGGTTAAGCTGAGCTGCTATAATAAACTTAGAATATTTCTAAAATAGGACGTACTAGGGGGTGTATATAAATACAATATTATTATAAGTGAAACCTAAACAACTAAATATGTTTTTTTTTGAACACATAATCCTGAATGAAATAGCATATACTTCCCATTTACGCATTTGTTCACTCAGATCAATTTGACAAGTTTAAAGTGCTTAGAAAGTTGAAAAATAGCCAATATTTACTTTGCTTTTCTTTCAAAAATAATATAAATTACATTGATACACTTATAAAAAATGGAAACGTTTCTAAGATAGTTTGAAGATAATAGCAAACAAAATATTAAAATTTACAATAACGAGGGTCACACTGTCTAAGATGTCAGTTTTTCAATTGTATGGATTTTCAACTGCGTATTAATAATCGTCTGCGAGTATATACTTTTTTTTCTGGCACAGCGTTTTAATACCCGTTCGGGATATAAGCTTACGTACTAATTACACTAATGTTTTAGGAATTAGGATGGTTTAGTTGAGAGGAAGTGCACCCGCATTTGCGTGGAAGGAGATAGGAAAAACATTTAGGGGAAACCTCACTGCACCCAACCAGGATAGAACCCCGATCTCCCAATCTTCGGTAGTCTAGTCCAACACGAGAGTAGCGCGTTAGACCACGCGGCTACCGAAGGAGGTCTATATACATCTTAATTACTATAGAGGGGCTATGATGTCAGACTAGTTTAAGTGGAATGTTCCCACGTTTAGTTTTAGGAAGATTGGGAAACCTTTTAGGAATAACCACCCTCAATACACTTAATTCTTCCTAGTCTTTGGAAAATCAGTCTAGGCGAGCATGACATTTAGCCCACGTGATCAACGATGTGAATTCCTCAGTTACCCTACCCCTAAGAATAAGTCATAACTCATAAGTAATCTTGGTGTTGAAAGTAATGAATAAATTAATTAAAATCAATGTTTAAAAAAACAAAAAAAAGCAAACAAAATTTGGTAGGCATAATATTACCCATATTTATTTTTGCTTTCAATCTCAAAGTCTTAAAACAGTTAATTGCACAAATGGGGATTAAAAAAACTCACCTCCACTTTCTCAACCCTCCTGGCCAGTCCTACGACCTTGAGCCCATGTTTGACGAGTTCCTCAACAATCGCAGCTCCTATACCCACGCTGGCTCCCGTGACTAACGCCACTTTACCCGACCAACGGTCCATGACAAACTTAAAGTTACTTCCACAAGATAATTTTACTCTCACTGACCGCTCGCTCGCATTCGACTGGCCTTGAATCAATGCGTGACTGGGTGTTATATACCTATTCACTCGCGATGCGGTGTTGCCAACTTAGTTGTTTTCCCATTACCAACTTTTTAATATTTAGCACCGCGTCTTACTACCCGTTCGGGTTATACGCTTAAGTACTAATTACTCTAATGGATTAGGAATTGGGAGGGTTGAATTTAGAGGAAGTGAACCCGCATTTGCGTGGAGGGAGAGTGGAAAACCATTTAGGAAAAAC
>CABFWO010002700.1:48799-111253 GCA_902155825.1 Timema genevievae
TATTTAGCACCGCGTCTTACTACCCGTTCGGGTTATACGCTTAAGTACTAATTACTCTAATGGATTAGGAATTGGGAGGGTTGAATTTAGAGGAAGTGAACCCGCATTTGCGTGGAGGGAGAGTGGAAAACCATTTAGGAAAAAAACCTCCAGTTCACCCGACCGAGATTCGAACCTCGATCTCCCCGTCCTCGGCGGTCGAGCTCAACACGACTGGCGCGTTAGCCAACTACGCTATGATTTATTATTTCATGTGCATATCCCGTGTCCTAAATCACGTGATATCATTTCACCCAATCGGACAGTATAATAATTTATCAAATCTAATTCGTTGAAATAAAAGAATTTCATCATTCCACGTTAAACTGTAGGTCCTCCATTTCATCTCACAATCACCCTACCATTACACATTAGCGTAAGTGTGTATAGCCCGAATGGGTAGTAAGACGCAGTGCTAATAATAATAATAATAATAATAATAATAATAATAATAATAATAATAATAATAATAATAATAATAATAATAATAATAGTTTTATAATGATCCAAATTACTTTTTTTAGGTTATCAGTACTGGAACATTTCATTCGGTCCATGCACTTATTCCGAAATTCATTAAAGGCTTATCTCTGCAAAATGCATGCTGAACATATGTCGTAAATTGTTCTTTTTCTTACCCTAAAGCTCAAAGTGGCATATCTTAAAGTCATTTTTCCAGACATCACATTCTCAAGTGCATTTTTTTATGTAACCTTCTTATCATGATCCCCGTTGAGATATATGTTCTTTTCCTTATAAGCTTGTAAAAAAAAATAGATGTCCGAAGCTACCCGCCAAAGAAGTTGTCCTGTGCTACCTTCCCTTCATTATGAATTTTAAAATCCAACCAACACGTTCATAAATTATTTTAGATTATTTCGTTCTGAATATGCATTTATTAAGTAATACGAACAAAAAAACTGACAACATATATATATTTTCATGCAACATAGCTTGAAAAGACTGACACCAGTGAGAACTCTTCTTCCATGCCATCATTATTTGCTGTGTGGACTCCAACCAATGGCGAGAGGTTTTGAGAACAAAGAGGATTGTGATAAAGTTTACTTGGTGGCGTTAAACATTCTAAAGTCGTCAAATTAAAGCCTGTATAGAGCCACTAAATGTCCGATGCTACCCAGCTTTCCCCTAATAGCTACAAACTAGTGAATAGGGTAATGAAAAAATTAGCAAATTTTTTCTCCACTTTTAAACTACATATTTACATTGTCTTTAAAAGAACCTATCACTAAAAATTAATTTTTAATTTATTGCTATAAAGTATTTTATGCATTTATTTTAATGCTGCCACAAGATTTGCTATTGTTAGATACATATGACCTAAGGGCAATTGGGGGCGCCTGCATTGTAGGTGTTTGGGGAAAAGTGATTCATGAACCCCTCCCTTTAGGTGACCCTGGTAGAAAGACACACTACCGACTGTCTTAAGGAGTAGTAGTACTTAGAGGCTGTCACCGAGTGTGACTTATGGTTACTTTGATACTAAGGTTTTATCTCTCGTAAACACTCTAATTACGTTTATCAGAGATAAGTGGTTTTAAATATGTTAGATTCCCACAATCACCCAACCATTAACGTATGTGTATTTTCAAGGTCCGCTTTATATAGTTGACTAAAAAAACTAATCACTATCAACAAAGGCATGCATGAAAATATTAAAATACGATAAAATAACTCACATCTGGAATACATGATGATATAAAAATATATAAATATGAGAATTTGGAAAATATTCTACCTGTGTATTGATCCTATGCTAAGAAGAATATACCAATAAAAAATAAAAATAAAGCTATTAAGGTAGGCGTGAAGGGTACACGAGGAAATGTGTTCTTACAGTTTTTAAAGCAAAGCCTTTTTGGTCCAAAATAAATATAATATTGTTCCAGTAGAAACATACTGTATAGTTTAATTTTCTTCATATGGTGGGTGATATCAACATCTCTTTAATTTCTCTCAAGGGTGTCCTGAAATTTAATTACTTTTCCCTCTTCATTTAAAAACTTTCTCATCTAATGCCGCTATACTCATGAGTCATGAAAGATACTCAAGAATCGTTGATATCACCACGTTAAGAAAATTGAAGTCTATGTCTGTGCTATACAATATTTTATTTATTTTGGTCTAAAAATTTGTTTTGATTTAAAAACTGGATAAACACATGCTTTTCCTGCATTCCCTACATCCTCATCTTAAAACTGGCATTCTAAACTTACAGCCCTAAACATGATTGTCAGCCCACGGACCTTTTGACGATCCAACACACAATACGGTTAGATTATTCCTTTTATAAATGGGTGTAGACACACTCCATTTGGAAATGCGATATTTATGGATTTGGCATGTGAGGGTGGTTACCAATTTTGTACTCTTCCTTAAAGTTATTGGATGTTTGCACCCAATATGTGAAATATATGGAAACACATATATGCAAGTCTGATTTTGGTTGGTAGGAGAGTCAAGAAAATGCAAATATATTTCTTTACGGATAACATTGATAACATTTTACTCAATTGTTAATTGTATTATTTATAAGTATATATTAATAATATCTATCAAACCTGACAACGGCAGATAACATGGCTTGATGTATGAATATATTTTGAAAAAAATAGTAACTTTAGTAACTACCATACACTTTTGTTACTACCAAAATAATTTGTTTTCACACATAAAATGGAACAAAAAAATAACCCAAGCGACCTTGACTTACGGATACACATTTATAAACTATTATTATAGAAATGACTTTGCTAAAAGATTAACCTTGCATTCACAGCATTGTGGAGAATAGAAGGTTTCAAATTAATGATAAAAAAATAAAGTATCTCTATTTGTTTTATTAAAATGCTTAACATTTCCTTTTGTAGTAATAAGGCACTAAGCTGGAATTATTTTGGCTTAAAGTAATGAAAAATGTATTATTTTGAATGTTGCTTCCCCAATAGTTTTAATTTCAATGTGGCCCTTATAATTAAATCATTTGGCACGCCTGGATAAAATAATGAATTAGCCCTTGTAGTCTGATATAGTTTTTGAGCTTGGGTTGTAAGGTTCATTAAAAAAATATTCTACCATGTTATAAAATATTTCATACTTTCGATTAGTTATTAAAAGTGAAGTGTATATCTTCGATCGTCTTCAGAAATATTATTATTATTATTATTATTATTATTATTATTATTTAGCACCGCGTCTTACTACCCGTTCGGGTTATACGCTTAAGTACTAATTACGCTAATGGATTAGGAATTAGGAATGTTGAATTGAGAGGAAGTTAACCCGCATTTGCGTAGAGGGAGAGTGGAAAACCATTTAGGAAAAACCACCCCCAGTTCACCCGACCGAGATTCGAAACTCGATCTCCCCGTCCTCGGTGGTCGAGCTCAACACGACTAGCGCGTTAGCCAACTACGCCACCGAGGCGGGTATGCTTATGTAAAGGCTGACCGTGTATTGCAGAGCACATGAGTGAACACCCCATTTACTCTGAAGGGTATCTCTCATTAGTTCATTAATTACAGACTGGCCCTATCTTATAAGCCATACCATAGTGGAACGTGCAAGGTAAGCTTGACACATTTCAGAGTAAACGGAGTGTAAATGAGGATTTTTTTGTCCAGATTCATGATCATATAACATAGGCCTATAATATCCTTCCAGGCGTATATAATATTAAATTCAAAAATACAATTGATTTTATCTAATATTGTCTTTTTTTTAATTGATATGCAGTTTTAGGGCCCAGCCTCTACTGCCAGGGTTATTTACTAACAGATCCAGCTTCATAATTAGATTATATGTCTACTTCTATCAGAGATATGCTAGAATAGGTTCAGCTCAAGCTTTAGGTTAGTAATTTTCTAACTACTTAACACTTTGTTTGGAAGTAATTTTTTCACATATATATTAATTATATTATTAATAATATCATGACCATCCTATGTTAAAACTCCAAGGGGGAGTTTATCTATAACGTCATCCTTTGAATTTAATAAAAGTTGCAGAAAATACCAATATTTTGTCATATCATCTGTGTCATCAGAGCATTGCGTGATATCTACCGCACCCAGAGGTCTGAAATGTAAAAAAATGAGTATCCCCTGTACACGAACACGTGCAAATCAAAGCCGGTATTTTAAAATTTTGACTTTTTTTAAAATTCATTAAAAACCTAAAAAATAAAGATATATTAACGCCGCGAGATAGAGTTATTACTACATTTAATAGAGTCGTTTATGGTAGTTTATGGTAGGACCTGCGCCAAAACATGTTAACCTGGAAAGCTAAAATTTTGATTAGATTTAACTTTTGCTCCTGGTTGACATAAGAATAGATACCTATCTACTTGCATATGCGTAGCAAACTTATTTATGGTTCCACAGTTGCTGGTGGGGTATCATCAACCCCTAGTAGATATGTTCTTTAGTTCCGGCTTTAAAACATGTCTGACTAACACCACTGTGTGCTATGTGTGAGTTCATGGTCATGATATGTTATTTAACGAACTCCTAGCACGCACTTTACATAACTCCATTCACCCTTTTAACACTTTTACCTCTATTTGACCTTATGGCACTTTTTGACCCTTTTTGCACTTTTGAAAATTTTTATCCTTTATGCTAGATTTTCCTTTTTACCACTTTATCCCTTTTACCACTTTTAGTATTAAATACACTTTTTATTTTGATTTGATCTACTTTATTCCCTCTATACTCTTTTTGCCCTTTTTACTCTTTTAGTTCTTTTTACCATTTTTGCACCCTGGACCCTTTTGACCTTTTCCCCTTATGGCAATTATTGCATTTGTTACAGCTTTTTCTACTTTTCTATTCTTTTTGTAATTTTTACCCTAAATTATTTATCCCGTCGAAATTAGGGTCGGTCTACGTCAGCTAGTACACGAGCAAATATTTAAACTTGTTTATGCATGAAACTCTTTACTGTCCCAATAAAACGTAAGTAGAGGTTATTCAATCCCATTACTAGGATGGACGACCATTTGAGTTATATATTTTATTTTGAAATAATCTGTTGATGTTGAAATACAACAATGATAACACTTCCAGCCTATTACTGAACAGATAGTATTAACATTTGGTCTTAGTTTAGTTGGAGCTAAAATGCTAGCTCCCTCTAATCTCAGGAATGTAACACTTAGTTGCAAATTAGATTATTATAAAATAAAGTAGTTAGACACTTACCCGAAAACATAAAAATAATTAGTAAATGTTCTAGCGGAAGAATGAAATGTACAGATTCTTAACACCCACTAAATGCCCAGAACGAAAGTTAAACCGCCTTCACTCAGATGTTTTTAGTCTTTGGAGAAATATATTAATACATTATTTGTAGCAGGAACATTAAATTTTCTGCAAGGCATGTAGCACTTTCACACAAGATTCTTGTAGTTTAAAAACTTTTGGTTACCATTCAATTACGAAAGAAAATGTATTTTAAAGATGTAGGTATAACACTTATTGAATATTGTGTATAGCTAGGCAATACATATTGTGAGTTGTTCCCACTGGAGCAAAGTAAAATGGAGCCCCACTGCGACAAGACGGTCCGGCAGAAAGGTCGACATTACCTCACACCAAGTGTGTGTCTATTGAGGGTCCACGACTGACTGACTCAGATCATGAGACAGAAACGATGGACCGAGAAGCAGGTTTGGAAAGTCATCGAACATAGCAGACAGACATTCTTCAGGTCTGGACAATGGGAAACACCAATAAAACGTTCTGCCAGGATTCTAATAGTCATTAATAAACAAAGCGTACAATAGTTCCTGTGTGTCGCAAGTACAGGTCAGAACAAACCTTGTGTGGAGGTATTCAAGAGTAGATACAATACAGAACAAACCTTGTATGGAGGTATTAAAGAGATAGATACAATACAGTATAAGCCTTGTATGGAGGTATTCAAGAGTAGATACAATACAGTATAAACCTTGTGTGGAGGTATTCAAGAGTAGATACAATACAGAACAAACCTTGTATGGAGGTATTCAAGAGTAGATACAATACAGAACAAACCTTGTATGGAGGTATTCAAGAGGTGGATACAATACAGAACAAACCTTGTATGGAGGTATTCAAGAGTAGATACAATACAGAACAAAACTTGTATGGAGGTATTCAAGAGGTGGATACAATACAGTATAAACCTTGTATGGAGGTATTCAAGAGTAGATACAATACAGAACAAAACTTGTATGGAGGTATTCAAGAGGTGGATACAATACAGTATAAACCTTGTATGGAGGTATTCAAGAGTAGATACAATACAGTATAAACCATGTGTGGAGGTATTCAAGAGGTGGATATAATACTGTATAAATCCTTGTATGGAGGTATTCAAGAGTAGATACAATACAGTATAAACCTTGCTGGAGGTATTTAAGAGTAGATACAATACAGAACAAACCTTGTATGGAGGTATTCAAGAGTAGATACAATACAGAACAAACCTTGTATGGAGGTATTAAAGAGGTAGATACAATACAGTATAAACCTTGTGTGAAGGTATTCAAGATGTGGATACAATACTGTATAAACCTTGTATGGAGGTATTCAAGAGGTAGATACAATACTGTATAAACCTTGTATGGAAGTATTCAAGAGTAGATACAATACTGTATAAACCTTGTATGGAGGTATTCAAGAGTAGATACAATACAGTATAAACCTAGTATGGAAGTATTCAAGAGTAGATACAATACTGTATAAACCTTGTATGGAGGTATTCAAGAGTAGATACAATACTGTATAAACCTTGTATGCAGATATTCAAGAGGTGGATACAATACAGTATAAACCTTGTATGGAGGTATTCAAGAGTAGATACAATACAGAACAAACCTTGTATGAGAGGTATTCAAGAGTAGATACAATACTGTATAAACCTTGTGTGGAGGTATTCAAGAGGTGAATACAATACTGTATAAACCTTGTATGGAGGTATTCAAGAGTAGATACAATACAGAACAAACCTTTTATGCAGGTATTCAAGAGTAGATACAATACAGTATAAACCTTGTATGGAGGTATTCAAGAGTAGATACAATACAGTATAAACCTTGTATGGAGATATTCAAGAGGTGGATACAATACAGTATAAACCTTGTATGGAGGTATTCAAGAGTAGATACAATACAGAACAAACCTTGTATGAGAGGTATTCAAGAGTAGATACCATACAGAACAAACCTTGTATGCAGGTATTCAAGAGTAGATACAATACAGTATAAACCTTGTATGGAGGTATTCAAGAGTAGATACAATACAGAACAAAACTTTATGGAGGTATTCAAGAGGTGGATACAATACAGTATAAACCTTGTATGGAGGTATTCAAGAGTAGATACAATACAGAACAAACCTTGTATGGAGGTATTCAAGAGGTGGATACAATACAGTATAAACCTTGTATGGAGGTATTCAAGAGTAGATACAATACAGAACAAACCTTGTATGGAGGTATTCAAGAGGTGGATACAATACAGTATAAACCTTGTATGGAGGTATTCAAGAGGTAGATACAATACAGTATAAACCTTGTATGGAGGTATTGAAGAAGTAGATACAATAGAGTGTATGTATTTAATTTTTTTCACTGTATTTATTTAAACTGGGTGTTGCACCTTGGCTAACACAGGTGATAATGAGTTATGAATTTTGAAGACTAAACTAAGATAGTGAAAAGAGCGTCGCTCTCTTAGTCGTTAATGAATAATTCAGATATGTTGTCAAAGTATTTTAGATTTTAAACTAAGCTGACACACTGGTTCTGTAGTGTTGGAGTATATTCGCTAGTTACTCTGTTAGGTTACTCTATATCAGTGGTTCCCAAACTGTGGTACGCGTAGGTAACAATTATTCCCAGTGGTACGACATGAGAAGTCAAACTAAGCAATACATTTAGATTAACTTTTGTCCGTGTTCTCTTATAGCTTTGGCATTTTTAGAATCAAATGAATCGTCGATATCAAACAAAAGTAAGGAAACGGACCGGCACAACCGCACAGTGTGACCACCTGCACTAAGATGAATGTGTCCTTGCAGCTATCCGGGTGTCCGGCCATCCCGCCGAACCGCAGTGGTGTAACAACTCTCATTTAACATACTGTGTTCCTACATTGCGGTCGAATTGGACCGGTAGAAACGCATAGTATAATAGCAGATGCAACAACAACAATACATTTTTCTTTCGGTTGCTTGTCAAGAGCCACAACAAATAGCCAAATTTGTGTCATGGCTGTTAATAAAAGACCACAATGCGCTCTGGAATAATGGAAACAAAACAAAGTGTCATGGTCAGACAAAGACAATAACCTAACCTCACTAACATAACCAAGCCTAACCTAGCCTAAACAAACCTAACCTAACCTATATATGTATGTAAATAATGTGTGCATGTGTATGTATGTATGTATGTATGTATGTATATATGTATGCATGTATGCGTGTATGCGTGTATGTATGTATGTATGTATGTATGTATGTATGTATGTATGTATGTATGTATGTATGTATGTATGTATAGTATGTATGTATGTGTTTATATATGTATGTGTGTTGTGTGCATATGTGTGTATATGTATGTGCGCGTATGAGTGTGTACATGAAACAAGCTGAGAAAATGGAATTTTAGAAAAATTCATAAGCAGTTTTCTACTTTCAATATTTGTAATTATAATGTTTAGAATGTGTAATAACTGTACTTAGTTGGGGTGCATATCCCCGACTAAATTATCAGAGTCAGTCGTGGTAAACTAATTGTTAGCGAACCATTCTCTTCCAGTTATTGACTCTTATTTAATATCTTGTTTTAATAAACGGATGGCAGCTAACTTAGATATGTAACAAAGTTTGAAGCAGATTTTGAATCGAGGTGCAGTTTCTTGTTTCACTGTTGTCAGATAAACAAAACAGACAGTTACACCCAGATATATTTTCTGGTTGGAGTGTAATATATAATCCAATATCCTGGTTAATAGGAAACTTAATGAACATCTTTGGAGCATAATTTAAAGTAATACCAACTATTTTAGTAAATACTATATCAGTTCATTTCGAAGGAACCATTATTTTAAAGGTCATATCGTAATACTGAGAGAATCTGTCAAACAGAATATTGTACCAAATTGTAATCCAGGAGGTCAGGGTGATTGAGTCTATTCTCCTCACTATCTGTATCTAGACTAGATATTTGTCTGTCCGTACGTCCGTAAAGAGTTGAAACAAGGACAAAGCTACTCCGGTCGCATCTCCGTGACGTCACTTTCGGTCAGATGTCCCATGTAGGTCAGTGCGGTGTGGGATCCGCTCCGTTACATGGACTCATTTCTGTAACGACTTGAATGTGTCTCCCACTTTCTCCTTAATGCCCCCCCTCCTCCAACAAAAACAATTTGGACCACCAAAATATTTGTAATAGGTCCACTTCAGGTAATTTTCTCTTTGGCACAAACAAACAATTACATTGTTTACTCATATAGAAACAAGTAATTGCGGTTCTCAAATACACATAAATAGTGCTAATAATATTAATCACACATCCAAGCAACCAAAATAATAGCACATACACATACACATACACACATATTATATAAACAAATATTTATAAATGGAGGATAGTTAATGGTTTACAATTAATTATTATAGATGACTAGCGAAGCTTGAAAAATAGAAATTATCTTTAATTTACGGATATAGTAGCTGCATCAATTATCATATTCGTTTATTTTAAATATGATACCTAGATACGGGTTCGATTCCCGTGTCTGGCAATCATTTTTCAAATTTAAAGATATGATTTATAAAGCTACTAAACTATTTGAACAAATTTTGTTCTAGGAGCTCCTTCATTAAATAAATATAAATATTTTACTTCAAGCTTATTAATGTTAAAATATTTAAGAATATATCAATAAAATTTAAACCTCAAATCTAAACAGCGCGATTTTTCAATCTAAAACCCAAAGACATATTTCAGAAAAGAAATCTAACCTCAAATTTAAATATAAATTTCAAGGCAATGGTGACTCAATATGTTTTACCTGTAAATAAAACAGTGGACACATAATATATAGATTTAACAAGTTCTCTCAAACTAACACTATGTCACATGACAGTCAGTTAGTTACGAATGCTGTTTTTGTAACTAGTGTGTTCATTAACAGACCGACGGTTTTATATCGACTTTTATATAACTACGCACATGAATACGATGTTTGTAAGGCTCCATGAAGATGGGACTGTAGGGCTGAGAAAAGAGCAAAAATAACACTTGTTTGGATACATTTTTCCAGGATTATGAACTATCGCAGGAGTACGTGGTATTTTCTATTTTGTAGTTCAAATAAATTTCTATGTTTCTTTTGAGAGAGATTTGAAAAAATCCTATTGATTAATTTATTAAAATGATGCAAGATTTTGCATTTTTACGTTGTAAGTTGGATCAATTTTGTTTCTACAAAAACATTGAGTTTTAGCGCAACTAAAGGTACGTAATTTTTTTAGATTAAAATACCATATAATGATCGTAGTTTTGTAACAAAGTTTGTTTAAATTAATTCAGCGATGTTCTGCCAGTAACACTATCGCTTCGTAGCCGGCGTACCCCCACGACAAAACCCAACCCTCTGATGTTTGTCAACTTTCTCTTTCTGCAATGTCGGGTGGCAGGTACCAGGACCAGCTTAACCCCCCCCTTCCACCCCAACCCTCTCGGGGTTCGGCCTAACGGACAAGTGTGCGAGCGAGCGACTGAGCGACTGCGTGGCCAAACGGGCGAGCGAGTGAGCGCGTGATTAGCAGATAGCTCTCGATAGTTGTTGGCGAGGAGGCAAAGGTTTGAATCTTGGCTCAGTGAACTGAAGGTGGTTTTTGACAAGTGACTTATTGTTGTGGTTTTCCCATCCTCTCTCTTCACTAATGGTGATTCTTATTTGTAAAGGCCTACTTTTATTATAATATTGAAGTATTTTAACATATCATATATATATATTTATATATACATAGGTATGGTTTATGATCTGGCCAATTAAATTAGGCCTTTAGTAGCAAGTGTGCTAAAAATATCGATATAAAAAAGTCAAATATGTCAAATTGAGAAGTTTTCTTAGTACAACATACAATAATATTGCCTAGCGCCTGTAAATTAGACTGTACCGGCTCGAGCGCGCGCTCCATTCCGGCTACCTTTCATTACAAGCAATGTGTTCTATTTTATCTTTTAGTCTCTCGCTCGCCCAGTCTGGCCGTACCCTCACAGTCAGCATTGGTTCATTAACATGACCGATGCTTGCCAACACATGTTGGTATTTTTAAGTATGACCTTTCAAATCTATTGAAGAATAAATATAGGCTATTTGGTTTTAGTTGTGTCTCGTAAGAGTAGTTAACTTTTCTAGGCTCTATCAGATAATAATTATCTTAATTGTCTTAGTTAAACTGTAAAATATTTAAACAGTAGATATATATTTCGTAGCTTTTGGTCATATTTTAAATGCTTTATCATTATTATTTGTATTTGGAACTAATCTAAACGCGTGTTGAATATGAGCAGCTAGAATAATTATTTTTGAAACTTTTGGATGAAATATTTTCTTAACCTCCAGAGTCCCGAACTTTTTTTTCTGAAATACATTTTGTTAATGAGTTTGATTCCTTATCTATTTAAAAACATTTTTTTTCAAAAATCCATAACTGTTAAATTGATTTAGAAATTATCTCACTAGATTGCAGAATAACACACACAGTCGATAGAAACACTGATTTTGCCAGCCAACTATTGATATAAAAATATAGATTTGAAGTACAGTATAAAATACCATGGGAAATAAACAAAATCCAATTAGATTACTTTTTAAAATATTATAGTAACATCGTTATGTGTGGGGAGTAAATAAAGACATCACAGGTCCAAGAGCCCGCTACTTACGAAGGGAGAGTGGAAAGCTATCTAGGAAAAAACACTTTCAATACACCCGACTGGGATTTGATCTCCAACCACCCAGTCGCTGGCAAACCAGACTAAACAAGACTAGCATTTAGTATGTGTGCTCACAGGCATGGCTAAAACATAATTGATTATTATAGCTATATTTTAGACAGATGTATAGAAATTACTTTTCTTTTTGCAAAGAATCTAATTTGGTTAAAATAACTCTCAGTTTACTCTGGTTCATTTTATGGGTCAAACAAGGAGATTCATACCAGCTCTATCAATCAAGCGTGTTTGTGACATCTATTTATTTGTTTGTCGGGGAACTGAACATGAAATTGGTTTAAAAAAATATTATATTAAATTTGTTTGAAAATTGACTTGACTAATTTATACAAGTGATAACATAATCGACATCCAAAAAGTCACCAAAAATGTATAAAAGGATATTTAAATCAGCATTTTTAAATGTAAATTTACTGAATGACTCTGGAGAGATGGTTTGTGGCAGATCAATCAATATGGTACAAGCTTCTATGTGAATTCTCTGTGAGGTGTGCTAAATACAAACTATAACTAAGTCTAACAATACATTTTCTGGAGTAAAATGTACTATGTATCATGGCACAGCACCTTGCATTAGGGCCAATAAGTGATACAAATTATTTTGCTCAATATGCATAAATAATACCATGAGCCAGTGATGAAATGTATTTCTGTCTTTTTACTTCATTTCCCGGCCAGGCGTACTGGAGGTAGATGTGAAAATTTTCCGGTAAAATTTGAGTCGGAAAATTTTCCGCAGTGAAAGCTTGTGGTGGAGGCGTTGAATTTTAGACCCTATTATATATGCACAAAGTCATCAAATAGTGTCAATCCCGAGTGAATTTCCTGTATTATGAGTGGCTGTCTATAGTAGGAACACCTTATTAAGAATAGAATCTGACAGCTACAAACGTTTCTAAAACTACTATCATGTATTCATACGTCATGTGATCTGCAACCGTAACCTTTGATTGATAATATAAATAACTATAAAGTAATACTAATAATATATTAGAGAATTTCAATCTTTACTACAAGAATATGTTTGTATTTTCTAAGGGTTCCTTCCTAGTGTTCTTACTGTACCTAAAAAGTCATGTACAGTCTACACAAACACCTTACCACATTGCGTGCACCACACACAAGGTAAAAATAATATAATAGAAAACGGAGTATTTATTTATTTTAGAATAAGGTCCCCATCAATGACTACCAAATACCAAAATTAAAACTTATATATGTTAGCTTACTGTTTGTCCATAAGAGTCATTTAAAGAAAAACCACGAACCAGAACAATCTACTATGTCGAATTTGAGGCAGGATTTAGAACAAAAATTTGGTTTCAATTCACATATAACTAAAAACTATCAACTATAGGAGGAAATCGAGCCAAATAGTTTTAGGGCTAATGCTTTCAATGAGCTATACAGGATTTGTCACCTACTTTAGACATGTCAGAAAAAGCTACCGCTGACTTGGAGTCAGCATTTAGTTTCACTTGTACGTGATTGGATACATGCTCAATAAACTTATTGTTAAGATTACGGTTGTTTGCTTAGTATTCATCTAAATATAGACACCTGGTCATTATAATAGAGCCCTTGACATTTGCTAAGTTTATGGTTTTTAATATATATTTGAATAAATAACAAATGAACGACCGCAACCCAAACTAAATTATAATATTAACATGGTGTGTAGTAAATAGTTTTAATGTGTTGTCAACTTTGTATAATAGGCCTACAAATATTGGGGTGGACCATGTGACAAGTTTTTTCCCGATGCCTTACTTCCTATCTGGGCTATACTAAATAATTTACAAGTAGATGGCCCGGCGTTTGGGAACTCCACTTCCGCTCAACGGGTCAAAACGCTTTTTTCCCGGTGACATAATCATTGCGTGTTATGTCGCAACACTCCCCCCCAGTTTTCCCTGGTGATAGGTGCCAGTATATTTCCATCTGACCTGAATTTCCCCTCTGGTTATTTCCATGACAACATGGTGTTAGTGATCTGTTGTCCTCCTTCAATGTCGCGAAGGTTTATTTCTGGTTTTCTATGTGACAATGAGTTTTCCCTGATGACTGACGCCAGTTTGGTGGCTCGACAAGAAAGGAATAGATCGTGACCTTGAGACCGTGAGCTAGGTCATTGACCCTGGCAACCCTTCCTCTTCCCCCCTGCAAAGGGTTTTCCCGGTGTCGTCATAGAAACCCCTTCCCGCTCCCTTCCATCATCTATGTGGTAATGGGTTTTTCCTGATGACTGGCGCCAGTTTGGCGGTTCGACAAGACAGGAATAGATCGTGACCTTGAAACAGTGAGCTAGTACATGAGGTCATTGACCCTGGCAATTCTTTCCCCCTCTCCCCCCTCTATGTGGCTATGGTCTTTCCCTAATTACTGGCGCCCGTTTGCCGGCTCGACAAGACATTGCGTGCATCCAATGTTTAGTCCTTGACATCCACTATACAGGGGTGGTCTGAGGTAAATTTTGTGCCCGAGGTGGGTTGCTTTTTGGCGTCCCCTATTTAACAGGTGGATAATATAGTCCATTTGCCGTAGGAGTGGTTATAGCTGACAGCTATTAAAAGCTAGCAGATCTACTCTCATGTATCCATTTAACCAACAAAATTATCTGCAAGACCATGTATTGATTTGTTGTCACTTTTGGAAGTCAAAACGTTGACCAAAATAATTTATTTTTAATTTTGTTTTTCTTTTGACCGTTCTTTAAATCTTCTGCTAGCTGTCAGATACCACAATTCCCATGGCGATTGTACTCTGGGAAAATATGAAAATAATTCCCAAACCTAATATTATTTGTATAAAAGATATCTCCACTTTTTATCAAAAGTTATTAGGCTGACGTGCTCCTAACCTTTAATTTCAAGTTTTTCTTGTATTTTTAGTGAAGCAAATGGAGTTTTTAGTAAATAATTTTCTTTATTCATTATACTCAATCATTTTAACAAGTCATCTTACTTCTTGAGTCTTAACACAAACTAAAACATAAACACATAAATGAAAATATATAAATATAGACCACTTTATCGTATGGTGGACTAGCTAGGGCTGGCATCATTCGCTAGCCTAAAGATGGAACCGGAATGGTAAGGGAAATGATATTGAGAGACATTTCACACTGGGTGTGGCCTCTTTGTGAGAGCCTTGTTACAGCTGACCCTGCTCAGCTTCTATATTCAGTCACTCTAGCGCTGGTTCAGTCCTCGCATGACGTTTGGAGTGAGGAATGAATAATCTTGACTTGAATATTGTGTAACGAATCCAATAATGCACTGCATATAGAGAATGATATTCCACTGCATAATTTATGTTTTTCCCAAAGTAATTTATAGAATAAAAAGAAAGAAAGAAAGACATAATTTTTCCATGTTAAAAAAATGTAGGAAAAATGTTTTTGGGGCCCGGCCTCTGTGGCCCCTAATGACGGGCATTTGTCACTGGGTATATCAATAAATTTATGAATGAAGATAAATCAAAGATGTACTCTGATGTTGTTTTAAATATTTATTGGCTGTTAGTTATTAATTATGGTGGATAGATTAGTATGAAAAATAAACATGAGTTTTAATTAATATCTATATTTTTTAAATAACTCATTTCACAAAAAATAAACCTACTACTAGATTTAATAGCATATTTTATAATTTAAGGATGCATTTATCACATAATGTATAGTAATTATAATCTTAATTTTCCCATTAATTTGGTCTGTTTGTATTTAATAAAAACAATTTTTTTAATAGTACCTAACATTGTTGATTCAACATGTTTATATTATATGGACAGTGCATTAGATTTAATATATAATATATTAAAATGCTATTTTTAAATAAATACTATGCTACTTTACATTTATTTTTATAAATCACTAATCTAATCATTATTATAGCCATCCATAATAGGTTTATGATGTTTTATTTGACTGACTGGTTTGGTTTTATTTTACTGTAAAGCAAACTTACCAAACATATAATAAATAGTATTTACATTCTTAAATAATTAAATTAATATCTAAAAAATATAATAGTTACCTTATAAGTTGATTCAAAACTTTAAACTAACTGAAAAATAAATAAATAATAATAATAATAATAGTAAAGAAAATGTTTGAATTAAATAATTAAATAATTAAATGACAAATACCGTACATGGATAAAAAAAGTTAACTACTAATTATAAAAACTAGTTACAAACACAAAATTCAAGTTTATTATAGTTGCAATAATAAAATTAATATAATAGTTAATGCTTGAAGTTAATTTTATAAATTTTATTGCTTCCTTAACATTATAGAAACACTGTAAAATAATGCAATGTAAAGTAAAGAAAAGGATTATATTCTGAAAAATAAAGAGTAATATTTCTGAAAATCTATAACAATATTTAATCGTGTCTATAGACCTAGCTTTATGAGGGGGAATATTGATGCAAAGATGGAAGTATGAAGTATGTAATAAAATTAAAAGAGATAAATTGAATTGTTTCTATTAAAGTTTAATTATTTCAAACGATGTTTTCAGTTTGGTTTCATTCCCTATCACATAGGCTTACACTATATTATTTCTACATGTTTCCAGGCTACACCAGTTTCATATATTTCTTAGACAATAGGCCCTTATTAACCGACATTATAATTATTAATCCTAAGAAATACTAAAAGACATTTTAAAAGAATCAAATGAGATCAACTGGGGATTTTGTGACTATACTTAAATTGCTACTTTATTGATTTTTTTTATGAAAGAGCTAGTAAACAACTTTGTTCAATCCTTTGTTACCTATGTGATTACATATTAAATAATTTAAATACTGTAGAAAAATAACTTTTACTTAAATTATATTTTTAAATATTTATACTCCCATTAATACAAATTTAATAAAAACCATATAGTCCGCTTTACACCTTCTGCTAATACAGCAGTTTTAATTTATATGCATGCTCACGTTGTTCGGCGTTTTATGGTATGACGCATGCAGAGAATGGCTTTCTTTGGCCTCCATTTTATGTTATGTCTGTCTACAGTAGTGATGGGCACTATTGAATGATTTTAACTATCAATTATTATTGAAAGATAGAAACTATTGAATTATCATTTGATACTTTTCATTCGATTATTTTTATCTGCACACTTTACATATGATAGTGTAAACATGTTATTAGTATTTTATGTGCATTTGAAAGTTTTTTTTAAAAAAAAAGGCTACAGTCCGCTTTACAGCGGGTCTTTGGAGCCTAATCCACTGTGTGAGCGGAGACCTACTTTACTTACTTTATAAGAGAAGGTTTTTAAATTGTATGTAAGCTAAATAAGTATAATTATTGTTTGATATTCAATTTTTTAGATACTTTTAGAGCAGTTATAATTAATAATGGAAAAATACACTTAATTATGAATTTTGAACATATGAATTCAATAAAACTATGGTTTAAATATTGCACAAAAAATACATAAACAGAAGCCACCTTTTTAAAAAATATTTGTAGTTTGTAAACAGAACACACATTTTAAAAGGATACATTATTTAAATAATATATTTGAGCCATCTATAGAATCAATTCACACTGAAATATAAATGTTTCAAATTTGTAGACAAATTTCATATATTTGTGTTGATAAATAGTGAAAATGAATATATAGCCAACCATATTAAATCTTTCTAATAAATAATTATAAAGTCACTATAAAATACATATTAGAGGCATTTTTTAAAAGCAAGATAAAGTGTTGATGAAAAAAATCACCTGCAGAAATACCCAGCCCTTATATATTAATACTGATGTATTTTATCACACAGCTAGTAATTCTAACTAAACTACTACATATTGATTTATTGAAATGTTTAAAATCATGTGACAATAAACATCTTAGTGCACAAATTTAACAGGTGTCAACTACAAATAATTATCTAATTATTCGAAATCATCACAGTTCATGAGTTATAATGGATCAAACTTGCTATTTTATTCTTTCCCGTACCATTTTTAAGATAAAGTAATTAATGTACGTAGTTGAAATTTAGTAAACTTACTATATACTTACTTTTATTTTTATACCCCGACAGTTTGGTTTTATCTCATTTTGTAGTATACAATATTGCATTTAAGAATTAATTTGTATTATGGTTAAACTCTACTTTTTAATTTTATTAATATGTCCGAATTGATAATTACATATAACTACATGTATATATATCAATAAGATTAGTGTCCGACAACAGTGGGACCGGTGCACCCCTCGTTGTCTACCCTAACTGCGCTCTCTGTTCTCTCTATCTTCCTCCTTGTCTAGCAGGTATACAGCGACAGTCTCACTTGGCTGGAGGATTAAAGGACAGGGGCTGGGTGGTTGGCGGAGGGGGTTGAGCGAATAGAAGGGTCTGAGTTCATTTTATTCTAACCAAGTAGTGTATGTAGTCTGGAAATGGAGATTTCTAGACTCTGACTGCTACCCTTTGTATACATTGTTAGCGATAACCAGAGGATCCTCATTCTGAGTTGAGGTCAGCTGGATGTGTGGACTGGCGCGTTTGGGTTGATGTGCCAAGGAATGGGTGGCGTGATTAACGAGTGAGCCGGAATGTCCAGTGTCTGTCCAGTGAGTGGGCCGGCGGGTCCGGTGGGTGGGCCGGTGTGTCTAACGAGTAAGTCGGTGTGCCCGGGAGAGTATCGGCGAGTTTTCGTGGCGCGGGATGGCGTGGTGTGTCATGCGCGAGGACAATTAGCGACTTAACCTTGAATATTCTTGTGCATTTTCATCTTGTTTAGTTAGCAACGTACCCCAATATCCTTAAAATTGCTCGTAGTTTACACGGTGACGTGTTTACGGCTCGCGAACCATCAGGTCACGTGTGAGCCCCCTGTTACAATAGATATCTTAAAGATTCAATTATTAAAATTTATTGTTTTGACTGTATCCATTATAGCTACAACACTGACTAGCAGAACATAATATGCCCGGCCAAGGGCAGGGGTTCATAAAATCTCAACTAGTGACACACCCAGGCAAAGAGGATGCCTGCTTCTTTGTATGGTCAGTGTTGCTGGAATGAACTGAGACATTGCTAATTTATATCTTTTCCAAGATAGCCCCCCCTTCCCTTACCTATGTTAAATTCCCTGTCAAAATGTTATAGACTCAAAAATAATCAGTAATTATTATTGTCAAATAAACTTAAACATAAGCCTATCTCAACAAATTAAAAACATTCATAAAGAGTAAACAAGTTAGAATTAATTCAGTATCAAAATGTTTTTCTTCTTATATTGTTATTTCGTGATACATTTCTTACAAGTTCTTAAACCAAATGCTATAAATATATTATTTTTTTTATCACAGATACAAAATTGTAGAGAAAAAATTAAGTTTAATTGTAAAATAAAAATTAGGTTTAGTTTTTATAAAAACAAAATATTTAAACATTGACATAGCGTGTATCACAAAAAAAAATTTGATTAAATAATTTTTTAAAAGTGAATTTAAAATGAATAAATACTAAGTATCTTCTGCATACCCAGAAATGTAGTGTTTACTTAGCTTGGCTCCACGAGAGTGAATCTTATAAGATATCAAGTGTGCTTCAGTCAAGCTTAGGCTGGTGATATTAGTTTCCCCAAGGTAATCTTATAAGTGGTCTATCATTGAGGGAATATCATTAATGATATGCTAGACTCAAGCCTATCTTAGATCATAAAGAAGTTTACTTTAATTTTCTCCCTGAAGGAATTGATATATTAATTTTTTTTTTTCTAAATTTAATAGCAAAATTTTAACTAACTACCCACTTATAAATTAGTTTCAAATACAGTGCCTTGCACTTCTAGCAACTCATAATCTTTGATGACCACTATGTTATGATATTAAACAAATTAATTATCCAACTATTTCATTTATTATCAGTTTCTGAAAGGTGACCTGCCAACGTATATAAGCCTAATTTATAGTCGATTATCTTGG
Organism: Timema genevievae; assembly: GCA_902155825.1. NCBI lineage: Eukaryota > Metazoa > Arthropoda > Insecta > Phasmatodea > Timematidae > Timema > Timema genevievae. The sequence goes on from CABFWO010002700.1 coordinate 68,839, forward strand.
GGTGCGGAGTTCTGTGGTGATACCACCAGCAGTTTAGAACCAAAATTTATTTATGAGTTGATCTATGTGGGAATATACTTAGACATATGAATCCCTAGACTGAGCTATGTTAATTACTTCTATTGATAGTAATTTAACTAGCAATTAAATATTTATGAGGTGTTGATTTGGGCAGTGATCCACCTAGAAGTGTCCGACACCTTGTGATATATGCCCGGTTGATGATCTACTGCACATCCAAACCCTGCACTTGTTATACCTGCTAGTGTCCATCGTCCCTCATGGTATACTATAAGAGGACCCCCTGAGTCACCCTGGAACAGAAAAAGAGGAACATAATAAAGTTAGTCATAAAGTCTTCATTTTTATATTGACTCAATAGATAAACCAGGTTTATTACCTGCATTAGTTGATTTTTCGTCGGTAATGTCTATTAACAATTTAAGTAGCTGGTCGAAAAACTTTAGTTATATATTGATTATTTTTTAAGTAATAGATTATATGAATAATTTTCCACCAATTATATTTTCAGGTTTGTTGAGATATCCATATCACTATGAAGGACGACAATAATTTTTATTTTCACAGTGTTGACAATTTGTATAGGTCTAGACCGTCTAATATATTAGTTTTAGATTGTTTCCATATACATTTTTTAACTTTCTGCCCCTAATCATTCTACTTCCCATCTGTTTGCAATCAGTCTCCTCTACAAGATATTAATTTGCTGCTTGCATGCATCCATTCTTCTACCGGAAGAATGCAGGTGGTATATATACCTTCTCCTAGCAGGTGAATGGTAGCTCATTTCATCCACCCTGAATATGTATTATGGGTCAGGACAAGGAGGGTAGCCTCATAGTGGATTATTTGTTGTTACCTTCTCCTACATGCCAAAAGTCACATTTATTCATTCCTCATATCGACTTGAGAATTCCCGTTGATTTATAACTTTTTCTGGATGTATGCAATTATTTATATTCTTTCCAGCCAATTATAAGTATAATACAATGTATGCACGCTCAATGTTCAAACTAAACCAAGCTACAATTTGACCATTCACTAGGATAGGTCTCTCCTCACTGTTACATATAAATGTATTGGTTTTTCTATCTTCCTTATAGCCAACTGCTGGACTCTGTTGGCCTACATTGAAAACACGTCTAGGGGCACAATTGGGTCCTGCCATGTTCATTTACTGCCAAATGGTCACTCTTCAATGTGTAAAATAGATACTTAGGTGATTCATCCTACTTCCGTTCAAATGTTAGTTTCTATATATTTTAAACACATTGTAATAAATCTTTAAGAAATCTTTCACTTAAAACATCCTTCCTCTCTTCATCTGTGAGTCCTATGATCTTAATGTGTTTCTTTATCCAATTAACTGTCCCACATGCCTTACCTCCTGATGTAGCCCATGTTCTCACGCCCATCATGAGAATAGATAATCAGAAATCAGCCATTAGGAAACATATGAACAGCACCATGTTCTTACCAAATTCTATGTTAGAAAATTAATTAATTACAGGATATAAAATGTATACCAAGTTTTATTTTTCTCTAAAGTTCATACAAAGGCTTCAATTGAGACGTCTTATCTGTAAAAATGTAGCATACAAATTTAACAATTCCAAGTAAGATTTAATTGCGATACATTTGTGGGTGCTGGACAATTTTCAATTAACTTCCATGTGACCCAAATATTTTGTATTTTTCTCAAAGAATTTACACTTAAAAAATTGCAATTCAACATTATACAATGCAATCTCTTCAATACTTTACTTACGGTACTCTCGTTTAACAATTTTTCATATCTCTAACTGAAATGAGGATATCATCAATATAACAAAAAATACCTGCTGTGTTGACTAAAATTTGATCCATATTGGATTGGAATATCGCAGGAGCAAAACCTCTTAAATTCAAATCACCCTGAATGAGTCTTGAGTACCATTACTCTTTGTGACTCCTCGGAGAGTTCTGTTTATAAGCTTTTGACAAATACAGAGTAGTAAAAACTTTCCCTCCGGATAGTTAGGCAAAAATATGTTCAATTTAGGGTAGTGTGCAGGCCCTACTGATATATTTTTTATATTTTATTTATTGGGTTCTTGAAATCAACACACAACTTCAAACCTTTATCATTTTTAAACCACTACAACAAATTGTGAGGCCCATTCTGAGATCGTGATTGGTTCAATTAGCCCCCCCTTTTTTAATTCCTCCAAATTATCTTACCTTTTTTGCACGTAGTTTATAAGGAACTTCATAAGATTTAATAAACACAAGACAGTGAACATATTTAAAAGAACCCTAACTCTAAAATATTTACTGTCCTGTTTAGTGTCCAATTCTAACACAGATTTAAATCTACCGTCTATGTATTTTATCCTAATATGTTTACTTACATTTTACCTCCTGAGTAGCAATTTTATTTAATGGATTTACTATTAAAACATCTCTCCCTTTCGGAAAAGATATCGAACCATTATGGCCAACAATGGGTACTCAAATAAATTTACAGACAACGATAGCAAACTTTATTGATAGCCCTGCACTTTTACAAATATTTGACCTGATCTTTAAATGTCTAAAGTTGCCTGATGGTGGCTTTAACTTTAATGAACATCATGTCAATTTAATATTTGGAAAGTATTTTAGTAAGTAATCACCGAGCATACAGTAACTGCAGATCCTGTATCTATCTTCATTTTAACCTTTAATTTAATTTGTATTCTTACAAATAACGATAAAATACTGTTGAAAAACATTTAACTTAGCTAAGACTAGTTTTCATACCACACCAATATAGCCTGCTTCACTATCTGAACTTTCTGCTTTAAACTATTACTTTACTATCTTAATTCACAGCAAATTATTTCTTCTTATATTTGTTTTGGGAACATAATTTAGCTATATGACTTTTTTTTACATTTAAACAAGTACAGTACCATATTTAACATAATATGTAGACTACGAATTTTTCAACACATATTCGATATTTCTTTGATAGCTGATCTCTCTCCCTTTGTTTGTTCTTTTTGAGACTGTGAACTCCCAGAAAGTTTTTCTTCACTTTGATGTCCAAACGTTGATGCACTTAGTCCTGACACCAACACAGTTGACTTTTGTATCTTCTGGGTTTGTGAATTAGACAATTCCAAATTTAGAGCTAGCTAAGCCTTGCTGAAAGGCTAGGTTAACTTTCATTGGTATCTTTCTTTACATACTCTCTGATCCCAAACCACAAACAAATTTATCCCTTAAGAATGCCCTCTAAAAATGTTCCAAAGTCAAAGGATGTACCAGATTAGTATTCTTATGTGCTTTCTCTTTGATACGTACCCTTGATTGTTGCATTGGCAATCACGTGATCAAGAATCAATTCGCACGAATAGTAAAGAAGTATCAAGGAAGGAAGCAAGACGTCATTGACATCTTTTTTGTGCTTTTTATTTAGTCACTGTTTTAATTTTCTCTTTTTGTCTGTTAAAGCTCAGAACTTTTCGTTATCCGCCACTACCTAGGGTGTCCCATGGGTACAATTTGAGCTTTAATCCCGATTATGAGAGAGTGTGTATTGTGATGCCGCAATCGTGTGTGACAGCGCTGTGATTGACTAAAATCCCTATGATGTGATTGGCTATTGGCTTTCCCCCTCCCCTTCCCACGGTTTATTCGTGTCCAAACTTGTTTGGTTCCTGTCTCATTTGATTTTTATGTGTGCTCATTGGTTTTTTTATGTGTGTGCATTGTTCTATATCTGGGTAGGTTTCGGACGTGCGTTGTAGTTTATTTTATTTACCGGTTTTTTATTTATTTGTGTGAGAGTTTAATTTATTTATTGATAGAGGTAACGTGCAGTCCACGGCATCGGGCGCTCCTCCTACAACGACCCAGGCATCGCTAGTGAGCGCGGGAGCATCCTCTCTGGCCGGCCGCTTAGCGTAGAGCGTGACTACCGAGCAACTGGCAGCGGTTCGCAGGCGTAATACCCCTTTCACTTCCCCTCACTTCGTGAGTTCAGTTGGGGGTCAGATCCCTCGTGGTGGAAAAGTTTGATGTTGCAATAAACTTTAGCGAGAGTTGTTAACCCTAAACTTATTATAAATGTTGAAAGTGGGTAGTAATGACCCTATTGAAAAGTCATTAATCCACCCCACCCCAAGTCCTCTTGACGCATCAGGTCGTAGCCCTCTGAAGGCTCCCGGCCTAGATGTGCTTTGTAATGCCCATTACTGGGCCGATTTTTTGGACACAATCCTTATTAAAGTACCTTGTCGATTTTCAGCGTTTGCCATGTACGGTACCACGGATTCAAACCTTGATATATTTGCCCAAATAAGACACAGAATAGTAAAATTAATGGTTGTGCAGGGTTGTACCATCATTTACGCTGGGGTCTAATGTGAAACGATGTCTACCTATCAAGATGTAAATTAAAACATATAGGTTGTTTCAAATAGCCAACGCTATTATTTATGCTTTTAGTGATGATTACTCCAGATATATATCATTGACACCTGGACATGGTAATCGAACCCGGTACCTTTAGCTTAGTACGCCAATGCTCTAACCACCAGAAATCAATCGTCCCGTACCCAGGGTCATTCTTCACCCATATTTTAAGGCAGAATCAATAATGCTTATGCCTTAATTGTAACCATGCAAATAAAATTATTTTTTTGGTTAAGATTGTTGAATGATATCTAACTTAGAAATAATATGTAATAGACAAATAAGGAAAATACAAATAATAACATTTTTGTGTATAATTAAATGTCCCGATGTGGGGGAGTGGGGGGGAACCTGGGGATCACTGCGAACCGTCCTTTATGTATGTTAAAAGGGTCATACTTCCAGGGATTTGAAGCCTCACAGGTCACAAGGCAGAGTTTGACGGTGGTGTATGACCAGGCGAAATGTGCACAAGCATTTGCTATGGTTTGAAATGTGAAATTAGCGTTTGTTGAAAGAGCTATAAACCCTAGAAGGTATCTGAACCCCCTCCTTCCTCCTTACGTCACAGGGCAAGATGTGTACCCGTATTTGCGTGATTGGAAAAGTAAACACGACCACAAAGGGTCCGTCACCAGCAGAGTTTAAAATTTATTTTACGATAGCGTGTGACCAGGCGAGATGTATACCAACATTTGCTCAGGTTCGAAATGTGAAATTTTATTTATAAAAGTAGTTAGCATTTGTCAACTTATCAACCCTAGTATGGATTTGAAACCCTCTACCTCCTTACGTCACACGGCGTGATGTGTACCCGCATTTGCGCTGTTGGAAAAAATAAACACGACCGCAGAGGGTCTGTCACTGGCAGAAAATGACATTTATTTTACGATAGCGTGTGACCGGGTTAGATGTGTACTAGCATTTGCTCACGCTTGAAATTTTATTTATAAAAGTAATAAACGTTTGTCAACCTATCAACCCTAGTAGGGATTTGAACCCCTCTACCTCCTTACGTCACAGAGCAAGATGTGTACCCGCATTTGCACGGTTAGAAAAAATAAACACTAGCGCAGAGAATCGGTCACCGGCAGAGTTTTGAAATTTATTTTACGATAGTGTGTGACCAGGTGAAATGTGTACCAGCATTTGCTCGGGTTTGAAATATGAAATTAGCATTTGTCGACATATCAATTTTAGTAGGAAGTTGAACCCCCACTGGGATTCGAACCTCTGAGGAGGTAGAACCGATAATATATGTTAGAGCGCTTGTCCAATCAAATACTTCCTTCCCGTTATGAGCGCTTACGAATTTGCGAAACCCAAACTGGATCAAACCCATAACCTCTTCCGTCATAACTAGATAAGTTACACGCAGCCTTTCTGGCTAAGCGTCTATATATTAACTAAGATAATGTGGTAGGGATGATTAAGAAAATGTTCCAGCATTTTACCTGGAGGGACAACTACCAACAGTTTAACCTGTAGGGATTTTATTCCAACATCCCCCATTAGAATTATATGAGCCCGACATTTAGATGGCGTGCACACTTGCACTGGAGTAAAAATTGGGAAAGTCTAACAAGAACTTCTGCACCTACGGGTTTCCTTATAATACATCAGCACGTTTACCCTGTTTGAGGTCATTTGACCGGGCAATTAAAGTAGTTGGGAAACATTCTTACTTAGTGAAAATGGTAGAGATTAGATCTTAAAGGGGGAAAACTCTAGTCCACTATATGGGTGGAGAGTTATTAAGTATTGTAAATTTGAAAATACTCTTAGCGTTCATGGCAATGACATTAATTGTTACTCTCAACCCTCCTTTTCACTGCACATCCATGATAGAATGTTAAACATGAACCTAATTCCACATGCGAACTGTGAGAGCGTTCTGGTACAGTCAAATTTTCTTAGGAAGGTACTTTTAAATAAAATGCTGCGGGGATTATCGGCAGACTAATTCATGTCTGACAGAGTCATAAAACCAATGAAAAAAGTGACAACCAAATGGTATAATTTTGTAGTTATAATAAATATGCGGACCACGAGCTGGCTTCAGCACCACAAACAAATTTAAATTGGTTTCTATGTTCTTTGGCTGACAATGTATATATTAGATCATGTCGAGGGATTAACATCCGTATCAAAACCCCCTTCTCCAAAGCGGGAGTTTTGCGTACAAAAAAAGTCCTTAAGAATGCTGTCTATCTCTGACGTAATGGCAAGTCAAGATACTTAATGTAAGGATATAACTCTGAAACAGTCATCATCATTCACGTATGTCGTAGCATTTTATTTTAAACCTCCTGTCAGGACTGGCAGTATGTTTGGTAGGGCGGAGGAAGATATAAAATGTACCTGCATTTGTGTGAAGGTTGAGGAGGTATCCAGAAGGAGTGTTATACGCTTAAGTACAAATTACGCTAATAAACTAGGAATTGGGAAGGTTGAATCCACATTTGCGTGGAGGGAAAGTGTAAAAACACCCCAGTTCACCCGAAAAAGATTCGAACATCGATCTCCCCCCGTCCTCGGCAGTAAACCTCTACACGAAATTCACACGTTAGCTAACTACGCCAACAAGGCGAGTCTTACCGCTAATATAATAAAATGATTCCTTCCAGCATTTTAACGTTGTTAAGTGCACCAGCATTTGAGCCAAAGAAGACTGTAAAATCAGCCTCAGTACACCCTACCGGGAATCGGACCCCCACGCCTCAACAGGAGTTAGAACTCTCAACCTCGTGCCCCACCATCAGAAAGCCCAAGCAAGGATTCGAACCCACCTCCACCCACCGTTAGAAAGCCCTAGCTATAAGAATTTGACATTTGGATTGTGTGCCCCACCTGGTGCAGCTAACTTACTACTGGCTAAAAAACCTTTTAAAAAAAGCATCCATACTACTGGTGCATTTGCGAGCGAGTGAAACTGGAAAACCATAGACATAGTTGTAGAGTGGGAATAAGAAGGGAGAAATGTATTTGCACCTGTATGATAGTATTATAGTAGAGAACTAAATGTGTCTTCTTACTACCCGTCTGGGGCACAGCCCATGGAAGATGAGGGAGGAAACCGGCCTCAGTACACACGCACAACAGGGATTCGAATCACGACCCGTCTCGTCACCATTTATTTAGCTAGCACGTGGTGCCCGGTGATGCTCTTATTCGTTTATAGATTTATGCCTCATAATCAGATTGGGATGTATATTAAATAATTGTTTTCTGGACTGCATTCATACACGAACATATAATATAATAGTTTAGTTTTGAATAGCAAAAAAAGACAATACGCTATAATATTTATCATTATTAACACTTTTTTTTATTTTATCTGTACCGAGCCAATATTTAACACAATAAACGTAGGTGGAAACAAATATTGAGCAATCGTTGGTGACACTTCTCGTATTTGTCCGATTCTATTCTCGATCTAAATTAGAAAGGTTCTCTGGGGAAAGGGGTTTTGGTTCATATATATAGGGGTGATTTTAGAGCAACCCTGTCTTCTTCACGTGAAAATAAACTACCGGACGCCTGACTAATCAAGAAGATGGAACATTCAACAACATCCACATCAGGTATTTCAATTCTCTTCTGTTTGTATTAAGCCGTTCTGTTACATAACTTAAAAAAAAGATATTGATTTAATTTTAAATTGGATGTGTATTTGCCAGGGCTAAATGTGTGACTTTTATAAAAAGTGCCATTTTTAAATTCCACCTATAAATCTAAGTGTATCGAATAACATTTGCTTAATCTAATCCTAAAACCAATTTTGATTCCAAATGTTGATTTAACCGACCATCGTGCATTATCTGGCTGATTCAATTATTTAATTTTAAGTTGGATGTTTATTTGCCTGGGTTAAAAGATATGTGTATTCGATAGTATTCCTTTAATCTATATCAATGGTACCGAATGCAGTTATATGTTTAAAGTGTTAGGTTAGCGAGTTTTAAAAGCATCGCCATTATTTACGTATGTCTATTAGTCTTATTTAATTTCTCATTTGTTTGTAATAATATATATATATATATGGATTTAGCAAAATATTTGAAGTATTCTCTAAAATTAGATCTAGTCCAGAGCACCTAATTAAAAAAGGTGTCCGGTAACACGTCTTAATATTTGTATGATTGGTTTACACACGTAATGAAGGTCGAAACTAGAGACACACACATGTACGAGCTGTCCCGATGGTTGCACTGTCTGTAGCTCGGTGTCGTAATAAACAATTGACAAATAAACCTTCTCTCTAATAGATTGTTGACATGTTTTTGAAACAAAGCTATCAGAGTGGAAATTCGGTGCTGTTGTTTAGAGGGTCTTAGGGTTGTACACTTAATAGAGTGATCTGCCTCTGAGAAGGAGTCTCGGTTCGATTCCCTGTTTGACAAATATTCTTTAATATATTGGCTAATTTTTTAACGACACTTCAAATATATATTCATAGACAACTATCATTTTCTCTAGTATGGATCTTGGGTCTTGGGTTCGGAGCAAGAAAACAATTACAATTATGTATGACTAAAATTTGAACTTTCTTAATGTTTGTATTTATAATATGATTAAAAGAGCTATCTGCTTTTCATCGAAAAGAAGATACTTTCTCAATATTTAATGAATAAATAAGCTAATAAGTTATTCATATTATTATATATCTACAATTAATTATATAAATAAATGGCATGGTGCACCGCAAAGACCTGTCTCTAAATTTTATACATTAAAATAAACATTTAATTAAAATCTCGTAAGATTTGTGAAACGAAATAATAGGTCTCTACATTGCTTCAGAAACACTAGACCAAAGATCATAAATAAATAATATACACCGTTACCTACTCTATTGTACTAGAACCTATGAACACTGTTAATAGCGAGCTATATCGAAGTATTACACAATACATTTTCATGTTTGCAATACTTGAGGGAATCTAGGTTTTACTCTTAGAATGGTGCACTGTGTGTTCATGCACATTTGGAGTACCTTACACTCTTTAATAAACACTTTAATAAAATCTAGCTTAATTGCTTAGATGAGACCTGGTGGATCACTGATGGGCTATTGGTCGTAGAGCAGGTGGTCAAAATCGCGCAGACCAGGGAAAGTCTGAGAATGGCGGATAACCTTGTAGAAACTATGGTCGCTTATCTGGCCGACGTCCGCCGATGGCCTTCAAGGGAGCAAATGCCTCCGATCACCGTGGCTCCTGAAGGCATGCGGCTCTCCGTCCGAATCCCGGACATAAAGTCTCCAGGGGGCCAAAGCTAGCGTTCCCTTCAGGACACGCAGGACAATCAGACATACCAGGATGCGCTGCCACCCACGTTACAAGACCTGCGGTCTCCAGGTACTTCAGGTTCCCAGATTACCTCACCCATTTCACACACACACGAATTTCAGAAACAGCTAAATCTCTTAGTACCAATAATAATTATTTTCTGGCTGCAGTGGATTTAACATCGTATATCAGCCAGTCCTTGTGTTTAGACAGCTGATGGAAAAGAGATATGAGTTTGGAAAGGAAAGGGTCTGGTAATGACATTCATGGATGCAGAAAATACATATGCTAGCGTGGATAAGAAGAAAAACTGTAAAGCAATGAAGGAGTCTGGAGTATAAAGAGGAGGGACTGGGAGAGTAAGGAATGTGTATGATAATAATGTGAGATATGTAAATACGGAGAAAGTGTGGACAGAGTGGTTCCAATTAAAAAATTGAGTCAACCAGGGAGTGCTCCCTGACAATTACTATTTGCATTGGTGATGGAAATGCTCATGAATATAATGGAAAGAAAACTGGGTAAGGATAAAATGAAAGCAATGCTGTTTGCCAATAACTAGATGGTATGGGTGGATAAGCAAGATGAAGTATAGGAACAAATGCAGAAATGTAGTGAGAACGTGAAAGAGTCTGGAATGAAATTTATGATGGTGAAAAGTGAAGTGATGGGGCTCACAAGGCAGAGAACAAGACCAAGAAAGGTGATAGAACTCGAAGGAGTAGATTTAAAAAAAGCAAGGAGCGTAAAGTGTCTTGTTAGTGTACTTGAGTCAAAGGGGGGCGGCAGAGAAGATATGGTGAGCTGAGTGCAGCAGGGAGAGGTTTTCTACAGGTATGAAAGATACCTACTATGGTAAAGAGAAGTGCCCTTGGAGTGTAAGTAAGTGTTGTAAAGAGCATACTTCATACCCATGGAAGTATGCAGTGGAAACTTGGACTTTGGATGTATGAGAAACAAGAAGAATAGAGGTCATGGAAATGAAGTTTTTGTGGATTATGCTAGCTGTCACCAGAATAAATAGAATTAGGAAGGAAGATGTATGGACAAGAGTTGAGGTACAGGCGGCACATGAGATAGTTGAGAAAACAAGGATGAGATGGTATGGACATTTAATGAGGATGGAAGGGGATATGGTTCATAAAAGATTGATGGATATGCAGTATGTAGGGAAGAGACTTCAGGGGAGACCTAGGAAGAGATGTGAGAAACAGAGAGCAGAAAGTGTGCAAGTGAGAAGAGAAGAGGGGAAGAAAGTTAGGGAGGAAGAATGGTGGAAGGACAAAGGAAGCTAGAGGTATTTTACTAAATGGACCCGGCCACAAGCTGGAAATAGTACATGATGATACTGAGTAAAATAAAGAGAATCGTGTGGTTTCTCCAAACAAATCACATTCGTGATGAGAAGACGTTTGAAACAGCCGTACTCCACAAATAATTCTGAGTACGGGTTGGTCTACCTACTGGACTACGTCTGATGGTATCTTGTGTGATAAGAACTGGCTTTGGGATAGCAGAGATCCTTATTGAGATGGAGATATGAGGAATCAGCTATTAGTGGAATTATGGGCAGTCAACAGTACCAACTTTGCTAATGATCATTCTGAAACCTCTTCTCAACTATTACAAAATAAATAAATATGTTCTTCCGATTAGTACCTTCAATTAATCTAAGATAATGGTTACAAAGCCAGTCATATTACACGTGTTTCCTGTGAGGATCTATTCCTATTCACTTAGGTCCATTTCATTTACCCTATACATGTATCCTGAAATTTTTTAGGTGTCACTTTATCTTTTTTATAAATTGATTTGGTAATATGAAATGTAACATTCTTAGAGGAAACGGAATATTAAAAATTATTTTGACTATAATGGGAAAGTACGCAAATGAAAGTTAAACACACTAAAAGAAAAAAAAGTTGACAAATGCCTTAATGTCCCTTCATAATATACCTAACTCTTTTTAATATATATTACATAAAATGAAGGATATTTGAACATACCAAACAAGCATCCATATGACCATCACTATGACCTGCACAGAACATTTCAGAGAACAGTTCCAAGTTGATGTTCTTGTGATCGTGCCATTGAAGACATTCTTCATCACTCAGGATAGGTACTGTGGCCTTTTGGAGAATGTTGGTCCCTGTCTTTCCTGATACACCAGGACACACAATATATAACTTTCACACATTCATATTCCAATCAAACAAGAACACGTTTCATTGCGAAAACATTAAGTAAAATAATCTTTAGATGTAAGATATTGATTTTTGTTTTAATAATTTAACATATTTAATCGATATATTCAAGGGGTGGCAATAAAACTGTTCAAAAATATTTGAACCGCGTCATGAATGAATCACTTTTAATATAGCTATCAATAAATTAACAGCTATGAAAGTACATTAAAGTGATTTTATCGCCAGTCAAAAACCATGATATTTAAATGGTAAGGATAGAGGTGCTAATATATATATATCTATATATATATTAGCACCTCGTTGTACTAACCGTTCAGGTTGTACACCTTTAAGTAACAATCCTACATAAATATAAATTTCAATATAAATCATGAAATATTAGGTCAGTTAGGTACCATATGTTGTGTCCGTCTTTCCCCAGCCTGCCACAACACCAGTCTGGCCTTTAAAAATATCACTTTGGTGGGGTAGACAAATGGGCAGAACATTTTCTCTGTAAAGAACAGGACGAGACAGTCTCAATAGCGCCAGGTCAAACCTGCAACAAAAGATTATTTCAGAGTTGATATAGCTAAAGCAAGTGAGGTCTACTTAATAAGAGCGATTGTTTGCTAGGTATGGATCAATAATATTTCTTCTATGCAGCCATTGGAGTAACTAACACTTTTTAAAATCAACGAATACAGTTTGAGTTTGTTGTAACATCAATAATGTTATGTTTACCAAGTAGGTTGCCCAAAATTGTCAATTCAAGATAACATAAGAAGAGAGATATGTAGGTATTCCTCATCTCATCTAAGAGAAAAATGACTAGTAACACAATTAATATTATCACATACGTTAGTGCGCACGTGGATTAAACCTCATGATTTGTTGGTTATGGGAATGACACGGCTCGACTACCTGCCATGTGTATTAAACTTTTTTTTCCAATCAAAAGTTTTACCACTCTCCATCTACGAAAACTTCCTCTAATTTATATTAGTAATAAGGTACGACCATTGAGATTTCCTATTCCACCGACTAGAATAAACACCCACTTTCCTGTCACATCCTGTTTCCTTCTCCCACACTGTTTGACCTACTTTACACACAACCTCCACCTAACCCACCCTGGCCAATCCCCACTCATCCCCTCCTCATTTCTTGGTGAATTTTTTTTTGTTGATGGAGACATAACCTAACCCAGTAGCGAATTCAGAAAAAAAAAAATTACAGGGTGGCACCATGAGACCAATATTTATATTGCCACCTTATATCCTTTTAAATACAATATTTCTGTATACATGTATATGGAACAATTATTTAATTTTTTTAATATCTATAAAAGTAGGCATTTGTGAATTATTCAGCTATATTAACCATAGCGAGTATATACACTAATATTTTACATTTTTACACAGGACAGTTATTTTATAAGACATAGCAGGGAAAGTCACAAATATTGACGTTTTGTATAGTGTTATTACCAAACTTAATATTCAGTTCTTTGAAATGAGAGAAGATAACAAGCTTTACACAAACTCTAGTTAGAGTTTTCACGAATGTTTTCTGGAAGACATATTTACAATCTCTTCTGGAGTAATCTAAATATTTTTATTTATACTGAGCATTGCCAAACTATTGAGTCTTTCTGGCTCATTGTTTATCTCAAGCATGTTTTAATTATTTTAATCAAACTAATAGATCACTCTGTTGTTGAAGTATTAACTGCTATCGCAAAAGTAATTTTCAATAGCCACTTGGTGTTTGAAAACATAGTCGCAAATTTGTCTTTTACCTTTGGCGTATAGACTTTTTCAGATTTATTTATCCAGAATTCCCTCAATAATTCAAAATTCCTATGAAGTAGGTCTACTTCTATAAAAGATGGTAGGTCGGATTAATATACTTTTTCTGCATCCAGTATCTATTTATCTGCTGTATCATAATTTAAATAATATTTAGGTATTAATTTTTGCAGTTTTGAAATAGCTTTTTTATTATCTTTGAAAAATCTTGTATCTAACTTTGAAATCAGATAGTCAAGATAAGGTAAGAATGTGTTCACTTGATATTTGATTATCAGATCAGTCAAATAAGCTAGATTTTGGTAGACATTCCTACATTTTGGAATTTTTATTTCCACATCTAGTTTTTCGGAAATACTCTTGGCCTGGTCAAATATTATTCTAAATTCACTTTCCAAATTTGATCGTATTTTATTTAATGATGATTTAACCATTACTACCATTACAATTGCTTTAAAGAAATCAAAAGTAACACTTTGTAGTTGAGATGAAATTTGTAATGTTGTGAAAAAAATGTTGTCAAAATTTTTAAACACTAAAAAACCTAAATTTGCAAATTATTGCTGCAGAGAACGACTTGGCATTCATTGCCTGCTGCATTGGTACTGACAGTATTGGTGCTAGTTATATCAAACATTACAAAAACTAATGCAGGCAGTGTTTCCAGACAGCTAAGAATTCCATAATTTCTCTAAAACCCTCGAGTTTCACAAAGATTTTTTGCCTTTACTACTTACTGAGTTGTTAAAAGTTCTGTGATATTCTGCTTAACAAGTGGGTTCTTGAGGCAAGTTCTCTTAAAGATTTGCTAACGTTTGTAGATATACCAACTTTATTGCAAATACCAGGTATTGTACTTGCTTTGCTTGAAGCTAAATTCAACCTGTGATTCGCACAATGTGTGTAAATAGGGAGAAGCTGAATTTTCAAATTTTTTGTATGTACTTTTCTCAACGCTCCATTTATGTTAGCACCCGATCGTAGCCTTGTCTACGGAGGAATGCAATATGCAGATTTGATATTTTCAAAATGTCAAATAAGGTGTCACTCAAACCCTAACCAGTCAAGTTAATAGCTATGGTAAGCCCAGGCAAGTTTTCTCCTATAGCTGAGTTTTCTGTGATGAAATATCAAACGTAGAATGAAAGTTAATCAGAAATCCTTAAGCCGTTTGTCCCGTCAGCCAAGATAATATAAGCCCTCGAAACATTAACCTTTTCAACCATTTTAATTTGTATGGTTCCCCCACAGCATTTTATTAATTAATTTTTGGTTGTTTTATATCAATTTTACCAGCAGTTTTCAAGGATAAACTTTGCCTAACTTGCCTTCATTTTCATCTACAAAAATTTAACTATCATCTCTATGACCCCTCAAAGAAATATTTTGCATTCTGCCACGTAGTATTGTCTTAATGATTGGTATTAATTGTTGTGTATGGCTTTCTTTTCTTAGCTTGTTAGTAGATACTGTCTATTTCTTCTTCAATACTTAATGTTTTACCACCCATGACGCCAATAAAGTGCTGAGACCTAACTACGTTGTTCTCATTGTATTTATTCATTTTTCCAATGAATTCTTAAATCATTCTTGGCATTTTTATAAGATTATAAAGATTCTATCACAAACTTTCCCAGCTTCATACGAGTACGACCTGCCTCACCTTCTCCAAATAACACACACATTATCCAAAATAACCTTCAAATGTATGCCTATAAGCCAGCCAAGAAAATTCCTTTATCCAATGTATTTTGAATGATCTATTTTTGCTTTCTTGAACAATAGACAGCTATTTGTTGTTTTAAGTTGACACCATGAATCAAGTAGTATAAGTTGACACCATGAATCAAGCAGTACACTGTAACGTTCGTCCTCAACTATTTTCTGCATAAAGCCGAAATAAAATTCAATATCTCTGGCATACTGAAATTAATTTGAAGTTGAAGCTGAACATTCTTATAAATTATTATTATTATTAGCACCGCGTCTTACTACCCGTTCGGGTTATACGCACTTACGCTAATGTGCAATGGTAGGGTGATTGTGAGATGAAATGGAGGACCTACAGTTTAACGTGGAATCCGAACCACGGTGGAGGCCTGGCATTCCTCAACATTCTTATAAAGTTTTTTGTGATAAAAAAAATCCTGTATTTTTCATAGTTTCACTTCCGCTTTCAAACTATGTTTTTATCAACAATGCTTTCATTACTTTAAAACCTTTTGAATAGTCTTATAAGGGTAAGTTGTTTCCCTGCTCGTCTGTAACTGTAAATCTTTAATTAATTATACATATAGCTATAATAAGTCACTCTTTATAAATGTTTACAAACAAGGCACAAAATAATGCACAAAAGCACCTTGTAAAACAAATGAATGTAAAATTATCTCTATTCATTTCTAATACTTTTTGTTTCCTACATTAACTATATTAATGGAAATAAAGGACATTTCTTGGAATGAGCAGAGTAAGTGCAGGGTTCAGAAAAAATATTTTTAGCAAACTGGAACTCAAACAATTTGTGTGCATTTTCTGAAAATCGACAGGGAGTGAGTGGGTTAGGGAGATTACCCCAACCCACTAGCAAGTCTAGCTCAAGGGCTTAGCACTAAAATTTGGGTTAGGCTGGACCCAATGGGCTAGGGACCCTACCCCCAATCCACTAGCCAGCCTGACATAAGGGCTTAGGCCAAAAATTTGAGAAAGGTTGGGTCCCAAAGGGTTATGGACCCTATCCCAAACACATTAGACAGTCTGTGATGTGAGACACATATTTTGGTCGATTTGCCTACTATGAAGACCTGATCACTAATGAATTAACAAATCAACACAGAGATGGTGTGAAATAAAATCTTACATATTACCGTAGTAGCATGCGTGGTACCTTGTCACACCACTGACCGAGACACTATTGTAACCCCCGACCCCTAGGCGCTATTTACCATTCTACCCTATTGGTGGATGAATTATTTCACCCCCTAACCCTTTTCCCATCATTTGACCCATTCTTCTATATCCTGTGTGAATAAAATATAGCCCATGTTTGGTTGTCTGTCAGGCTGCTTCTTAATTTAGCATGCACCCCTTTTTCTCAATAAGTACTCTTTTTGCTCAAATCTGTACCCCTATTTAGTTGAACCTGCACCTCTTTTGCTCAATTCTATTTCCTTTTGCTTAGTACAAACCCCTTTTCACTGCTCAATCTGTACCCTATTTAATTGAACATACACCCCTTTGGTTAATTCTGTTCTCCTTATGGTAGATATGGACCCCTTTTTTGCTCAACTGTGTACCCCTTTTATAGAATAGGTACCCATTTTGCTTAGCTATGTACCCTTGAACACGCACCCATTTTACTCAAATGTGCACCTCATTTTGATCGATACGTACCCACTTATATCAACTCTGCCCGCGCAGTGGGGCACATAATTTTGTCGATTCACCTACTACGGAAGCCTGATCACTAATTAGGTAACCAAACCAAAGCGACACAGCAATGGGGTAAGGGAGAAACGCACATCCTACCATCGGATGAAAAACCGTTATTTTATCACGCCACTGTAATTATCATAAAATTGGGTAGTTCAAGTGACGGAGAATTCCATTTGATCATCACGGTTGGGTGTATGGATACATGATCTTTAAAATCTAGTGTATTTTCTAACAATGGGATTATTTTCAAATAATAACATGTTCTTACATTGGTTCGAGTCTTAGTGTTTACTTTGCTTAAATCAACCTATTATGTGTTGAACATTCTTTGGCCCTTAATTTCAATATGTGTGGTGGAAATAAAAAAGTGGGGGAGCAAGGTCTAGTGCTTCTAATTTAAATATATATTTATTTCCTGGACTGCTTGATTTACAAGACTGACCTGCTGATGACGGTGAGATTGTGGTTTGAATCACATCTGGGTCTACTAAGAATGGTTTTTTCTAAATTGTTTCCCCCTCTCCTTTTGGTTGTATTACTCTGTAGTGGAAGCTGGAATGGATGATCGGCTACCTACCTGTCTGGCTGTGTGACTCTGTACTGGAAGTTGGAATGGATGATCGGCTACCTACCTGTCTGGCTGTGTGACTCTGTACTGGAAGTTGGAATGGATGATCGGCTACCTACCTGTCTGGCTGTGTGACTCTGTACTGGAAGTTGGAATGGATGATCGGCTACCTACCTGTCTGGCTGTGTGACTCTGTACTGGAAGTTGGAATGGATGATCGGCTACCTACCTGTCTGGCTGTGTGACTCTGTACTGGAAGTTGGAATGGATGATCGGCTACCTACCTGTCTGGCTGTGTGACTCTGTACTGGAAGTTGGAATGGATGATCGGCTACCTACCTGTCTGGCTGTGTGACTCTGTACTGGAAGTTGGAATGGATGATCGGCTACCTACCTGTCTGGCTGTGTGACTCTGTACTGGAAGTTGGAATGGATGATCGGCTACCTACCTGTCTGGCTGTGTGACTCTGTACTGGAAGTTGGAATGGATGATCGGCTACCTACCTGTCTGGCTGTGTGACTCTGTACTGGAAGTTGGAATGGATGATCGGCTACCTACCTGTCTGGCTGTGTGACTCTGTACTGGAAGCTGGAATGGATGATCGGCTACCTACCTGTCTGGCTGTGTGACTCTGTACTGGAAGCTGGAATGGATGATCGGCTACCAACCTGTCTGGCTGTGTGACTCTGTACTGGAAGTTGGAATGGATGATCGGCTACCTACCTGTCTGGCTGTGTGACTCTGTAGTGGAAGTTGGAATGGATGATCGGCGACCTACCTGTCTGGCTGTGTGACTCTGTACTGGAATCTGGAATGGATGATCGGCTACGTACCTGTCTGGCTGTGTGACTCTGTACTGGAAGCTGGGATGGATGATCTTCTGCACCACTTTGTGAACTTGTTCTGGGAGAGGTTCTATGTAATGTCCTGTGTTCTGAGTGTCGTATTCTCCCAGGAACACTGTCACGTCCTTAAGTCGTGCCCTGCACACACACAATATATAATAGTCTATGTGTGTGAGAGTTTAGCCACGGCCCCTTACACATCCTTAATCTATTATGTCTTTGGTAATTTAAATTTGATACAACTGATTTTAATAATTTTGTTAATATTATTTAGTAAATTGTAGTTGGAAATGAATCATACATTTATTTATATTTATAAATATCTAATTGTGAATAGTATATTAAGACTATTGCCTCTACATAGTCTGTGCCAAACACCGAATTGGTGTTCCTGTACCACACACATCCTGGTATGCGAGTGCTATGGACTCTTTCTCATTTAAAAGAATCTAACTAGCATAACCTGGTGGACAGGGTGAGCTATGATTACACTCATTCCATTTTAACTATATTTGAGTTTTTAATGTCAGGCAAGGGGTACAAAGGTGGAGGTCTAAAGGTCTGAACCCCTTCTGGGATTCCTGAAATTTGTTGAAAGGGGGTCAACTAATACATTTAAAAACTTTATGTTTATGTTATTTACTCTTACTACAGTTTTAATTGTATATATCATCAACCAAATACTAGCTAATTAATATTTTAATATTCACCTTCAAGCTACACCTTGTGAGACTTCCGATTGTAAAACTAGCTCTGGCAACATTTCAAATACAGTAATTCTTTTTTCATACATTCATATGGTATTATAAAACAAAGGACGTTTCTAGGAATGAACCAAGTGAGTGGGGTCCAATAACTGTAGTCAAACATTTGTGTTATCACGTGTAAGATCTTACTTGAGGAATTAACAAGAGGAAAGAGCTGCTCAAATACAATAACAACTGTCAGATATGGAGTTTGTAGCTTATGTAGATTGGTTTACTAGCCTTCCATAACCCAGCATCTCAACATACCTACATACTCAACACATTATTTGCTGAATATGATAAGTTTGAAGGAAAGGGCAGGATAGGGTGGGGGAGGCGTTGGGACCCCCCTATAATTTGTTTGCGGACCCCCTTAGAAAATTAGCTTTCTACTACCTTGATGTCAGGGTAATAAGCCATTAGCTAAACAATCATATTGTTCTCCTGTCGAGTTGAGAAGAGCTTATAGCTGTTGTTAATAAATATGTTACATTATAAATATATAATGCTCTCCACAAAGGACATAGGTGATATTAACAATCTCTTCCACTTATAGGCCAGGAGTGAGGGCAAGAAAAATATTAATAAATAGGAAAAAAATCCCAGAAATCTGGAAAATGTTTTGATAGCTTTATTTGGGGTGTCTAATTAATATACTAATTTTTCCCACTCGTGCAAGGACTGCGTTCACAGCAACAATGGAATAAACACGTTAAATTTAGATTTTCTTTCAATATCTTATTCTGAGTTAGGTTTACAGTAAAAATTGTGATTACCATAGTTAAACAGAATAAAATTTTCTATAAAAATATTTTCCAACATATTTATCATGCGATGGATAGTTTGAAAGCTATAGCCATGGGAAAAGTAGCACCTTCGTGCAAACCAGACCGAATTATTATTTTACTTTGTATTTCGCTTCCTACGTTACATGATATTTAATTGTAATGTTTGAAAAATAACTAATACACTTATCACTAAATATTCATGGCTTGATAATCCAACAAACTAATATTTATAAATAATATTTAGTTTTTATACTCGTTTCCACACCACCATGAGGTAAGGTATATGGCGCGGTTCTTTATCGTCGTATCCCTTTTTAGACCTAATCCACTAATGATAGTGTTCTGACAAATGGATTCTCACAGCACCTAATCTTCTGGAGGTATCAGACCAAGTTAAAGAAATTTGCCAAGTGTCTGTCATTCGCTACTACAGAACAACATGTGGATGCTAGGATATCGTGTAGGTACATCAAAAGATGACGAAGACGTTCAAAAATATTTGGATTATAATCAATTGATTGTAATCAGTTTGAGTTGTTGGATGTACCTGTGTATACAATGGGCCGCTGTGGCCACAAACAGACGATTAATGAGCACTCCACCACATTGGTAGCCTGCTATCCTAATGTGCGCTTGCCAGGGGAACTCGCCAAAATACGCTTCATTGCCACCAATTATTCTTTTCTGGAAGTTGAGCTGGGGGACTCCACATTCTGAAACACACACAAAACCTTATTTAGCACAATTAGGCAATCACTGTGTTAGCCAAAAGGACTTTATTCAACACCATTGGGCAGCCACTGTGTTCACCAAGGAGACTTTATTGAATACAATTAGTGAATACATGCTTTTCCCCTAATATTCGACATTTGAGAGTGATACAGTTTTGTAGAAAATATAAACCTTGGAATAAACAATCATTTTAACTTTTATTTTAAATAATAATAAACCACTTAGAGCAACAGTATTTGTAGTATCTCTGTTTTTTGAAAATTTTTAACGGCAGCAAAATGTAATTATGTTTGCATTAAAACTATAATCACACTAGCGTCAACGCTTTCAGGTGCATGTAAAAATCCAGTTCAATTATGGGGGGGCTGGTGGGGGGGTGATTATAATGATGGACATAAATCCTCGGTGGCTGCATGGTCTAACGCGTTATTCATGCAACAAGCTAGACTGATAATGACGGGGAGATCTCGCTCGGGTGTACTGAGGGGAGAAGTGGATTACACTATAGGCCCACTAAGACACGGGCCCAGGGGCGGTGGCTTTAGAGGGCGGCACATTTTGGATGACATCATTATTATTATTATTTTTATTATTATATTTTGATTTTTAATTTTCAAATAACTGTACTTAGCACTTTCTTTGTAACTGACTTCACTCTCCCCTTAACTCAAGCTACTGTAGGGCATGTACTGTACATTCTTGATTATCTTTCATAGAAATATTTTCTCGAGTATTAACTTCCACCCCGCCACCCCCACCCCAACAACAATAATAATAATAATGAATCAAGGTGACAAAGAAATAATATTAATAAAATAATTAGGAAGTCACAGTGATCTCGTATGATAATAATAAATTTATTCATATTCTTAACCTTTTAACATTCAAAGGTACAGCAAGAATAAAAAAAATTAAAACAAATCAAATCAATATCAAATAAATAAAAAACAACATTAATTAAATTAACCTCATTCATGGTGTCCATAGCTGTCTTCAATTTTGTTTATCTTTCATTACAATTTATTAAAGGAACTTCGACATAGTTTTGGTCAAGACGATCCAGTTTATCCTGATAAGCATGAATAGTTAATTTTAGGCTGTGTGGTATCAGAGCCAAAAGCTACTTACTCTTTCTCCAAGTTTCCCTAATTTCATTTAGATAGTGTACAATCAAAATACCTTTATCATTACTTAGAAACAACAACCAGAAAGTCATCGTTGTTCCTTTACAAGTATTTTCTAATATATCGTTTAATTTCTTTAACAAAATTAAAATATAATCATAAGAAAAAGTCCCGTTCCCTTTTGAGTTAAAAAAGAGAGGAAGCCTAACATAATTGTGTGTCCTAAAATCCAAGTATTGTCACCTAATATATTATAAAACGGATATAAATAACTAATCGGGTCTGATTATAATAACTCCGGTAATTTGATGAAAAAATCATACTTATATTAATATTTATATAAAAAATAGGATTAAAATAATTATTTACTTGCTATCAACAAGAAGAGACTTTTCTAATAAAATAAAGTAATCTTTTCTTACTAAGAAAAAACACCCACAGTGCACTCGACCGAGATCAAAGCCCGGTCTTTCCGTTCTCGCTAGTCTAGCCTAACACTAGACTAGCACATTAGACCGTGTGGCCACAAAGGTGGGTATTTATTTATTACTAAAGAGTTGTAAGTAAAAGGCTATCATCGTAAATATAAATATTAGTTGACCTTGGCAATCCCTTCTCCCCCTTCGAATCATTGCCAAAGTTTTTGCACCTATTGTTTGTCTTTAATAAGCCGCTCAAAGAGAGACAGGGAGAATTATTATGTAGTGGGGGAACCTTTACGTTAGTGTCGCCCTGGAAGGAAACCGCTGAACTACGTGTAACCAAATAGCCGGCTACAGTAGTTTTTTATGTTTTTTTTTGTGGAAACGGTAAAAAATATGTAATTTTTAAAATCTCATTTTTTTAAATAACTTTTTTATATCAATTGTTTGTATTTTTTTAATTTATTTCAACATTCAGCGTAAAACTTATTATTTGAAAATTAATTCATGGCTAACAACAAACATTTTTATTTTTTTCTCGATGTTGTTAATTTCTATAAATATAAAAGAAGAGAAATAAAAACTGCTAGAGATTTGGTATTATATTTTTTGAAATATCCTTTACTTTAAATTGGCCTGTAGTTTCCATAGGGACAAATTTATCTCCCGCCGACTCTTAAAGTCATTTTGACGATAAATTGAGAGTATCCATTTTGTTGTAATATTGATCAATGCTTGGAAATAAAATTTAATCAAAATCGTTAGAGCTGATTTTGATAAAATCGATTTTTTCTTTTTTCGCCCCTAAGGAAACTACCCTTAATTTTAGGGCTAAATATCCATTTCCAAACACCCCTCGGGGCAACCATGTGAAAACCCTAGATACCAAGTTTTAGCACGTTCGGTAAAATTGTTTAGGCTCTACTTCAAGGTACAGACAGACAGACAGACAGACAGAATCGTAAAAAAAAAAAAAACTTTTTCGGATTCGGGGCGGTCAAGAAACTTCAAAATTCATCCAAATTTAGTTCGATTTCTTTGATGATCAAAATTTTTATCTACCCAAAAGGTGTTGATGGATGTCGACGTTTCATGACTCCCCGTACCCTAAAAAGTGTTTTTTTTGTAATGCCGTCTGTGTGTGTGTTTAACCCTAAAATTAAGAGTAGTTTAGTAAAAGGCGAAAAGTGAAAGAAATTAATTTTCTCAAAATCGGCTTTAACGATTTTGATTACAATTCGTATCTAGACGTTTATTAAGATTTTCCTATGAAAATGACTTTAAGGGTACTTTACAGAGGCGGAAATTTCCTTATCCCCGCAACTATTTAAGATTCAAAATATATTTTCATGGCAAAATTGTAGTAATATTAAAAATAGAAATCCTTTATTTGGAATATATCTTTATAAAACTGAGATATTGACAAATATATTAATACAATTCTATGAGCTTTGGTTGTGAAGATATACTGCTTAAGTTCTAACGTAATAGTTTTCTAATCCCATATAGTAAGTCGATAAGTAAGTCTCTCAAAAAGTTTATGTTATTTTTCTTCAACCTCTTTGGGGAAATGTTTGTACAACAATGATCTATCTCTATCATTATAGACTCAATAGTCAATATTTAACTTTTTTATTGGTCTAAATTTATAAATGAGGAACTTAATAAAAATGCGAAAATCAAAAGATGTGTTACCCCAAATAAAATGTAGAACATTTTAACAGGAAGTCGAAATTTTAATACGAAGTGTTGACCTCTTATGAATCCAACAGCAATCTTTTTTTATTCACCCAAATATAAAAATTCACCCAAATATACAAATTCTTAAAAAATAAAATTTAAAACCGGGAGTAAACAAATGTTTCAAGTGAGTATAGCGTAATTTGTGCTCAGGTTTGCAAGTGTTCCTATGAGTTCTGAGCAAAGATCTTCATTTTAAAACAATAGAGTGAGAAAGTCAGTGTGGAGTTCCGTACCTTTTATTTAGTATGGGAAACCAATGAGATAATAATATCAGACTGCAAGGTCAAGGTAACGAACACGGTGTAAACATGTGTGGTCAAGTGAGGGCTGTAAATATTAACTTGTGATCCATTTGTATGCGGTGCCCTATCTCTCAATTTAGTCGGAATAAATGTTATAAATTGCAACACTTAAATCTTGTCTTCATTTGTCTGCATTCAATAATTGAATACATTCTCCATCATCAATCCTACTCGGTGGGAGGTACTGAAAAGAGAAGTACATGTGTTTCTAGCATCAACATTAAAACCAAGATGCAGTGCTCGGGTTGATACCGTGTTACCTATAATTAAACATCTTCCTTCGACTGTCCCGGCCCTATATTTAATTTATAAGGACACAGTGAATCGGCAAATGTTTACAGAGCTTGGCTCACTCATTAAGAAACAACGTTTCATCAGTTATATAAGTGATAATGGGTGCCATTTGGTACACGATACTGTTTTTATCAATGTGAACATTGTATTCCAAGCTAAAGAGTTAACTCTGAGTTAAGAAGTAGTCTCACCTCCAACCTAAAAAGCCCTTGCAAAATCTGAAACAAAAAAATCATACTTTTGCAAATAACTTAATACAGAAACTAATTTTCAAGGAACTTAAATAAAATGTATAAAAGAAAATCTGTTCGGCCATGAAGAAACTGGTGATTTGGTCAGCTATGATCCCGCTGACTTCAGGATTCATATATTTATTTCATTATCAATGACCTAGACACCAAATTTGAAACATAAAAATTCCATAGCCCAATCTTTTTATTTAATTTGAAAATAAAACCAATGCAGTTAAACTCTAAAAGAAATTAGGTTAATTTAGCAAAATTTACCATGGGTATTTGAGTGAAAGCTTTATTCCTTGAGATCAACCAGCTTCAAAATACCAATTCCACTTGCTTTGCAAAATTGTTATTATTAATATTATTAATAATAATAATAATAATAATAATAATAATAATAATAATAATAATAATAATAATAATAATAATAATAATAATAATAAATAAAACACTACGAACTTATAACTTTGGAATTGATGGACGTGACTCATTCACAATTGTGTAATTCATTTTCAAACGTGTGTTTTTGGTTTAGATGTGATGGTGACTGCAGGAGAATTAATATCTTTCAGTAGATGAATATTTGTAAAAAGTCTTTGACATTCCAGGAACAACTTAACTCACTGGTCTTCCTCTATATTTTTGTTTGATTTATATATTGGTTAAGTAGACAAGTCAAACTAGCCTTAACTTCAATTAAATTTATCAATTACAAACAAAATATATAAATAAATATGTTGAATACGAGCTTGCATTTCACTGAGCTGAGACTCAATAAAAGTATTCAAGAGTTTTCCATGCAGATCAAGGAAAGAAAATTCATGCTGTATTTGGGGAGTTTTTTATTCATATGACTATTTCTTCTTTTATATATATATAGAGAGAGAGGGGGGAGGGGAAGCCGAAGAAAATAGGGAAAATGTTATGAAGAGTGAAAGAATTTCCTAGATATAGGTGTTAAAAGCTATGAAAGTGTTAAAGAATGACAAAGTTGTAGGCGTAAATGGGATCATATGTTCATATGTAAAATGCCTAGGTGGGGGAGCATGGTATTACTTGCCAGATTGTGAGTTGTTCAATGTGTGTGCTGGTATTTCAAAGGATCCTAATCATTGGAAGAATATTGTCACTGTTCCTTTGTACAAAGGGCAATACATAGGGCAATTAGTTTGTTGAGTATTCTAGAAAAAGTTTTTGAGAGAGTTTTAATCGAGCGAGTGCGTGAAAATACTTTGGCACCCCAAAGGATGTGCAATGTGGTTTCTTTCATGCCAGGTTTAATTGCATGGATCAGATATTTGCTATGCAACAAGTGATTGAAAAATGTGTGGCAGTAAGGAAGAAAGTTTGTTGTACATTTGTTCTGAAAGAGTATAGTGTGAATCCATGGTTAATAAATGCAATTATGCCAGTGTTTGCTGGAAGTATAGCGTGCGTTAGGGTGGATAGATTTTGAGTGAATGGTTTGACATTGAACAGGGTGTTAGACAAGGCTGTGTTATGTGTTCATGGTGTTTTAATGTGTTTTTTATAAGTGTATGAGCGATGCTTGTTAGGACGTCGTCAGTATGTAAATGGTCAATATGATTGTGAAAGTACTTCTAAATGCAAAGGGTACTAATGCCTGAAAGAGAAAGTGACTTGCAGAAGGCGTTAAATCGTTTGAATGTATCAATAAGCAGAAAGGATCTTCGTATAAACACCTCTAAAACTAAGTTGATAATTTTTTATAAAGATGGATGTGGAAATGATTGTCAGATTAATACAATGTAAAACTGTTAGAACGAGTGAATGATTTATTTGTATCTGGGCAGAATATTCTCTAAAAATAGTAGAATATATATTGATATCGACCAACGGGTAAATGCATTTTGGAGAGTAGTTGGTTATATGTGGACTATTACAAAAAATAAAGTAGTATTAAAAGAGGCAAAGATGGTGGTACATAAAAGTGTGTTAACTCCAACATTGTTTTATAGATGTGAAGTGTGGTTGTCAGGAGTAATACAAGAGCTAAGTGAATGCGGTTGGAATGAGATATCTAATAAATATATGTGGAATAACTAGTATGAACAAAGTCAGTAAGCGGTTGGCCATGTAATACGTGGCTAAATGTTGTAGATTAATATGTGAAAAAGAGAAACATTAAGAGTCTTAAGAATAACAGAGAATGTATGACTCGGTAAATGGATGTTGTTGAAGTAAAGGGAGTATGCGAGGATAGGGAAGTGTGGAGAAAGTTAGGGAGGATGTATTAGTTACGAAGTGGTTTTTTGAGCTATATGCAGTTTTTTGCCTACCTCATAAGCCGTAAGGGAACGGAACTTCTACAGTAGCCCCATGGCTTCTTTGGTGCTGACTGACAGCTCACAGTTGACAGTTGACAGCTTTGAAAAGTTACCAGACCAAATTATGTATCCCTACGCCGAACCATATGACCTGCAAAAACATGTGTCTAACAGCTGTCACTTCTGACAGTCAAAATTTAGGTATATACCTAAATGTTGACTGTCAGAAGTCAGCTGTGAGCTGTCAGCACCAAAGAAGCCATGTGGCTACTGTAGCTATGTTTGTATGTATTTTGAGTGTTTTAAGAATCTCTCACTTTGGTCTTGATTATTTACTAAATTTGTTTACTTTAGTGTAAATAATGGGATGAAAATATGATTAAAGATAAAGATAAAATATGATATTTTTATTTATAGTGTAAGGTAGATCCACCCTTATACATGACAGTAGTATTCCAGAATTAAGTGAGGACCAAAACATTAAATGAAGTAACATTATTATGTCCAAGGGCACAACAATGATAGGGTAACCTAACAATTACCACGCGCATTACTTAGATGAGGTATAGTTTTCCAAAATATATAATATTAATAATTGTTGGCTTTCTATCAAAGCTCTAGAAGAAGTATTTTTATAATTAGATTTTTTTAAATAACAGGTTAGATCCCGTCTTCTAGAGAGACTTATATATATAATCATTTATTTAATGATTATCTATATAAGTTTCTCTATAATTATTACTTACTAGTGGGAATGATTGAAGCTTTGTTTTGAATTATGGATTGTGAGTTTTGCAATATTTATTAATTACCAGTTATGTGTGAATCTAAATCAAGCAATAACCATGACAAAGTGATATTGATACAGATTGTAAATTCATAACTGCTTTCAGAAGATACAAGACAAGCTATATAATCCCTGTGATGAAAATAATGTGCAGCTTACCAATCCTGGTTGATCCTATTATTTCATTATTTCTGTGGTCGATGTCTTCCCGTCTAGTAGGTGGCGGGTGATAAACAGCAGCAACGCTCCTGGTGGCGGGGACGCAGCACGTGAAGAGGAGATCTGCCATGACGTCCAACCCTCCCCCAGCCTCGCTACAACCCTTATGCAGCTGTCCCCCGACCAGCCAGCAAGTAAAGCTGAATGTACAGCTATGTAGAGCATTGTTGTACATACATGAGCTAGGATATCCTAGCAGAGAAGCAAGGAAGCGACTACCTAGAACATAATTACAATCATAATTTCAGAAAGAGAATAAAGATTATTAATCTACTATTTTTGTTAATACTGGTCATTTTACTAATCAGGCAAACAGTCATGTTTATTAAGTGCTATGCAAGTGAACGAGTTTTTCTGAATTCCATGCAGCTGTCTGTGTTTTACGTGATTTCAAGATTGTAGCTGTAAAGCTACAATATATAATATATATCTCGACTAATTACAAAACAATGTGTTAGTTTGTATGTCTGTTTGATGCCTATGATTTTTGGAACAAATTAGCTGATTGCGATGGAATTTATTTATTCTGTAGGATATTTATACAGGCAGGTTTTAACATTTATATATTATCACGTTATTACATAAAATAGGCGTGTAGTAAACACCAAGCATTCAAAACCCAGTGCATATTCTAACGATATGAAAGTTACACAGGAAGAATATATATTTAAAATGCAAGGATACATTATTCATCACTTATATAAGAGGTTTGTTTGCGTGTTTGTTTTGTATGTTCGCGATAAACTTTGTAATGTTGATGTGGTTGGTAAATCATCGCTCTTTCGTGTCACTACTTTTATTTTAGTGTAACCTATTGGTTCGCTGTTTATGCCCCACGGAGGGCAACATTTTGTAATGTTATTATTCACGTTGCGGATACCAGGCTATTGTTCTTGTTCACTATTCATAATTGATGAGTTTTAATTTAATACTGATTAGATTTATGTGTCTTAATATAAGGTTATAATTGAAATCACTTATGTACACTCCGTCGTTATGGTAAGGTAGCAACTTTATGGCTCAGCCTGCGTGGTATGCTATACCGCCACACATGACTGCAGAATAGTTTGCCTAGCTACGCCCAAGGCTATATTTAGAGAAAGCCTTAAGTCCTTAAACTATTTCTTGACTGTCTGGAAGGAGTGATGGGGGAGGTGATATGTCTTTTTGCGATGTCCAAATGGTTTGATCTACTAAATCGTTTTTACTTTTTTGTTCCCTTCCTAAATATTTGTCTAAAGTTCTTATTCCTCAAATATGAGAGGTGAAGAATATTTGTTTCAAGAATGTACACGTAAGGATCACTGGAGTTCTTCTGAATTTTTTTTTACTTTTAAGAGAAACTTGATTAAATATTTAATATTTTATTTGTCTCAGTCCAACATTTCACTAAAATATACATGTCAATAAAGTGTTAATAAGGAGTGATGTGGTTGGATGTCCTTAAAATATTATTGACTAAATATTTAAAATGTAGATATATGAAGTTAGTTCTTTTTTCACCTATGTTATACTGTGCATGTTTAGAAAACACTCACAAGGTGTGATGGGGTAAAAAAATATCCCCAAGAGATTAATGATTTAATATTTAATATCTTATTTTCCCTAGTCCATTACACCACTAAAAGTTCGATAGGATTTTTCATGGTCAAATTTTTAGATTATATCCTTTTTGAGGTTGTGGTTGAATGAAGTTAGGCAGCTACCACTTCATTTAAAAGGAGTATATTTTTAGTTAGCCCTTTCCTCCTCAAATATATAAATGTTTATAGGTTTATAACCTCACCAAGCATCGAAAAGCGGTTTTCAAGACTGACGTGTTTAAAACGATTTAGGTGACAGCCAACGATCTTGGTGATCATAGTGGGAGAGGTGTTGGGAGTAGAATGAATGGTAAGGCGAGGCTCGAGCATTTGTCCGAGTAGAGTGGTAGTCAGTAAAAAGACGGGACTTGCTTGACTTGGCTTAGTGAATAAATAAGTCACTTAAAATGATAAATGTCGAGTAAAGTCTTCCTTATGAAAAGGAAGGTGTATTTATAGTGGTTTGGAGTGTTAACCTCATGTAGGGGTGTGGGGTTTCTACCAACACTGGTCCATCTGGGATATCAAAGGGCCGCTCTTACAAGTCCTGACAGGTTCATAGCTGCTGTCGTTTATGACCTAGGAATAATAAGTGGGCTTGTGTTAGTACCTAATAATAGTGGCCCATAATGATCAGTATAATCAATAATAATAATAATGGAAAAGGTAACTAACAATGAAGCACTCGGCTTTTCCCGGGAGAAATATTTTAGAGTAGAAAGAGTAAAATGATTAAAAAAGTGTGAGAAGTGCAAAAAAGGACAAAAAGAGTAAAAGGTAAATATTATCAAAAAATTTTAATACAAGGATGAAAAAGATAAGTATAAAGGTTAAAATTTTTTAATAGGATTAAAAGGAAATGAAAGAATGTAAAGGGAAAAAAGGGCAATAAGGAAAATTAATAAAGTGAAAAGTTGACAAAATTATTAAAAGGACAAAAATTGGGTAAAAAAGTTAGAAAGGTCAAAAAGTAAATTTAATAAAAAGATATAAACGTTAAAAGGGGTAAAAGAAATAAAAAGATAAAAAGGGCAAAAAGGTTTAAGAAGTTCTAAAAGGGTAGACAGACAGACAGACAGATAAAATATTTATTTTATAAACAGAGGGACACACTTTGGTGGCAACATGGTCTAAAGCGTCACTCTTGCAATATACTAGACTGCCGGTGACAGGGAGATCGGTGTTCGATACCAGTTGGTTGCACTGAGGTCGGTTTTTCCTAAATAGTTTTCCACTCTCACGGGTGCAATTCCTCTAAATTAAACCTTCCTCATCCCTAACACATTAGAGTAGTTAGTACATAGGCGTACAACCCAAACGGGTAGTAAGTGAAAAAAGTAGTAAATAAACCAATGAATTCGAGCCTTTATAGACGCACTATGTTCATAAATCATACTTTCATTTTTTATCATTAAATAAGTTAATTAAATAAATTTAATGTTGGCCCGACATTTGTCTCCCCCTTCCTCCCTAATCGCCGTGCTTCCTGACTACCCCTCCCTCTTCCCCAGCTCCATTCCCCCTTATGATAACCCCCTCATCTCTTAACCTATTATATTTTGAAGTATAATAGATTTTAGGTGCCACCTCTACAATTTAACCCCTCCACCGCAAGCCACTACTGCGGAAAATTTTCTTATTCAAAATTTCCTGGAAAATTTTCATCTCTACCTGTAGTACTACCTCACAGCAGTAAAAGTTACTCAGTAGAAGTTTGCCTGAAACGCCGCCCACTCTGTCCAAAATTTACACAATTTTGTCTTAAACTAACATGAAAATTTCTGAAGTCGAGCACAGATTTTTTAAATTTTTCCTTTAAGTTGGCAACGAAGCATTGTTTGTAGCTACAGATTCTGATCCTTATATTTACTAATTCAGCAATGATTTGTTGGGAACAGGTAGTGCGGTAGATTTTTAAAGATTTCGTATACAGGATAGTGATCGAACCAACTATCCCTGACATTCAATCATCGACAAGGCAATTTTGGATTAAAAAAAATGAAGATTGAGAAAATATGAAAAGCGAGATTCTATGAAAATTGCCTGGTGATATTTGGAGTAATTATAATAGTGACGTTATTGTCAGCGACGATATCAGTGAACAACTACATACAATTTCCTGCAGAGTTTTTAAACCGTCTGGAAGTAGGTGGACTAAAATTCAAAGATCTAAAAAATTAATAAAAAATGTAAAATTATAGTTTTTGTTGATAAAGGAATTACCGTTAAATTTAAAAAAAAGATTATGTTCGTTCATGTTATTAATATTTACATAAATAGTAAAAAAAATACTGTTTTGTTTAATGAACAATTTTATGTTCAATTTTCAAAATTCATGTTTTAAAAGAAGGCGGTTTTCTCAACCGGGACAACTAGCTTTAATTATTCTATTAAATACATTCAAATTAATAGCAATAATAATAATAATTTGTAAATCTCGCCAAAGATGAATATCGTACAGAACAAAGATAAAATAGACTAGTGGAACATATCTCTAATGCAATACTTTTTTTATTGTAATTACATGCCCATTAAAAATTCTCACTATTTAATCACGTTTATTGGTTACCTATCTGAGTATCTACTATATAAATGTTATATGTGAACAATTCTAATGTCAAGGATTTTAAACTACCGCTATAAAATAGAGTAATTATAAATGTAGCCTTTGAGTCGTGGTCAGACAAATGAACTAAACTTTGTCAAGAGAGTGAAAATATAGCTCAAATGGAGCGAGTCAAATCAGGCCATTGGCAATTTGCGGCCGAACACAGTACTTGGGTTTCTATGTGATGAGACTATCATGTTACTAAAATCACAAATATAATGTATGGTGAATTAGCCCAACTTGCATTAATTTGTGCGAGAAGAGGGATGAATCACCAGTAAAGAAGCGTCATAAGCAGGAATAGGGATAGTACGAACAATAAACTTGTGCTAAGGGGTCAGGTAGACCACCAGCACCACCAAGGTCACCAGTGACAATGCCCCAATAAGTTCACTTGTTGGTGATGACACGGTTCGTCCCTAATTTAATACCTCTTAAGGAAATCTTTCAGGTACGATGGGGATCAAGGCAGATCTCATACCCCATGTTTTCGAACCTAGGAAATATCAATAACACTACCCATCCCCAACCAGAAATGATGTAAATTAACAGAAAAATTTGGTTGATGTCAAAATCACTTCAAATCCAAAGTAAATGTTAAAAGTAATATTCACTTATACCTCTCGTTAATGTAGTAATCCGACGGAGCCTTGATACATTTATGGCGGGAACATTTTCCGTTCTTATATTCACAGAACCAATTTTCAAAAAATGTCATATTTTTCTTACATTTACTGGACTGTTAGGGAGGTCTATGATTTATACCATTACACTTAATATGTGTGTTAATCTGAAAATTGATTAAGGCTTAAATAAAAGTTACAATCGAAAGATGAGAACCAAAAAATGATAGGATGGAAGGGGATGCGTGGAAAAGCCAGTGTTTTCTTAGTTTTTATGGCAAACAATTTTTTTGCCAAAATAAATAAAATGTTGTTCCAGTACAAAGGCAGAATTTAATTTTCTTCACATGGTGACCCAACATTTTTTTTTAATATCTGTAAAGGATGTTCTGAAATTTAATGACAGTTTTTTCTCTTTATTTAAAAAGTTTATAAGATAGTGCCAGCCAGCATGCTCATAACAGATCAGTCAGTTCAGGACAGTTCAGGAACTGTTGATATCAACATGTGAAGAAAATTAAACTCTCTGTTCTGGAGCAATATTTATTTATTTTGTCCAAAAAAGTTTTGTCATATAAAATGCAAAAACACTATCCTTCTCTCACGCCCCCTTCCATCCCACCACAAGTGCAAGTGGAAAGCTTCGCATGCACTGATAGTACTTGTCAGCGTGTCAGAAGACTCAGCCCAGACGGTTGGTAGAAAGGTAGCTTCACGAGAGATGTATGTGTCCGTTAGATAGTCCATGAACTCTGCTAAGCTTTCATTAGTAGGTGCCACAGATACCAGGTCAAAGACAAAACAGTCAACTTCGAACAAATATAGGAAAGCAGACTATAACACCATTGGCCAGCCTCATTTGTAGCCTTGTAATATGTGGACAAACCCAACATTTGGTTCAACCTCCACCAAGCTTGGGTCAAGTGAAAGTGACACCTGAAAACTTTAGTGTTGTGCCAAATGATTCTCACAGCATTAGGAATGGCTTGTTCAAAATCCACAACGATCTCACGAGGTTGTAAGGGTTGATGAAATTCTGAACAATGTTCAAGAAGCTAAAGATCAAGGGGATATAAAATCAGTTAAGATATTCATGAAGAATAAATATTTTGTACAATATTCAAATGGTTGTCCTTTATTTAGCACCTTGTCTTAATACCCGTTCGGGTTTTACGCTTATTCAAATGTTCCATCAATATAAAGTTTTTTGAGTCTTTTAAAAATTTAAGAGTATAAGGAGTGATAAAAATAAACAAACTATCCACAGAGTTATTCACAAGAACAAACAACTCTCTTGGTTAGCGCATACATTTCAGAAACTGCGGTGTGAGCTTCATTGGTGTTAATTGAAAGTCTTGGCATAACCTTCCTTCTCGCGTCATACATACATTTTATATATTTTTTACATCTTTCAACCGTAGAGCCAAGGTTTCATCAACACATGATCAAATGATTGTCAATGGCTGTTCACTAATGTTTCAGTGGCTTTATGTCTGGAAGCAGCGTTTACATTTTGTCGTTCTAGTATATGCTCGTCATATGGTTCATGAGTGTGATGGTCATACTTTCTGTTATGACACTACCGTTAGACTCGCCTAGAGTATGGCAAATGTAAAAACCTTAGACATCTAATTGCAATCAAAAAGCCAAGATCAGGTAAAAACAAAGCAAGATGAAAACTCACACATTGTGTTTTAAATATGCTCCACACTTTCTATTCACGCACCGCCACTTACTCGATAAATTGCGATGTTTATTAAATTTAAAACTCTTCAAAAGAAGAACGATTTAGTCCAGTTGTTTAACTACATGTCGCACATGATCATTTCTACTGAAGTGATATGAAAAGATTGAGACGACCTATGTTGTCTAGTTATACTAATCTCTTTAGTTGGGACGAGCTGTTCCCCCCACTCGCTACCCACTGCACTAACAAACACTACCCTTCTCCTCCCTCTGTGCCTGTTTTAAAATGTATATATCTCATCTCTCTTTCTCTAAACAGTAGGTTTTTTATACTAAGGCCTTTTCAAAAATACTGATATATTTTTTTAAATTTCACAGTAAGTCTTAGTTATTTGAATTAATAAATATAATCCTACTGACTTCAAATGACCATTATTGACTTGGTTTCATATCTATCTTCTTACTTTAAGGATATTCATGGTTCGTTAGCTCTTTAAACGATCCGTGTTACGTCACGCACGTGATTTGTAAGTTTATTCACCAGACATAAATCGCTTCAAATACGTAGGAAGATTGGTTTGAAAAGAAAATATATTAGTACATATCTCAAAAGAAAAAGATCAATCTTGGAGGCAACATTCTCGTAGAATGTAGTATTGAGCTGTAACGCCATTTACTCATACCACCAGATGTAACAACGGTGCCAAAACTTCATGCGATATATCGGTGTGACCCTAGATCAGCCATAAAACAAACTATATCGAACTAATTATTCAGAAAACTGATAAAATAACATAGCCCAATACACCTTTTCTAAATAATATAATGGCTATTATTGCGAATCGGGAAACATTCAGGTCACCAATAATGCATATTTTATTCTGTAACATATTCAATAAATTGGGATATAGAGTGATGACAATTGAACGTCCAACATTACCTCAAGTCTCATTTCCATCTATGCAAATACTGTAACAATATGTACACTATAAAACCGTTGGTTTAACTAGACAAACTGTACATTTTGAAACTATAGATTATTTTAATAGCTATTATATTTAATTATTCTGTAATTTTATTGGTTTTTCTTCTCTACAATGCAAGATGAGAGATTGTAAGAACATTGTTACAAGCTTCAGACGCGTATAGTAGCTCAACATTATCCAACCTACGAAGTTTGTTTACAATCATTTGGCTGTTGACAAATTCTGCAATGGTTCTAAGTATTTTATAACAGGAAAAGGAAGGGATGTACGGGACGAGAGAAAAGGCCGGGGTATTTGTGTTGTTCGTTTCAAAACTTTTTATTATGCCAACATAAATAAAATATTGCTCCAGTAGAATCATAACACTGAACTTTTTTCACATTGTGACCTCAACAGCTCTTGGATATCTGTTACGAGCATTGTGGCCTTAGATGATACACTTTTTAAATGAATAGAAAAAGTTGTCATCAAATTTCAGGACACATTTGACAGATATTAAATAAAGG
Organism: Timema genevievae; assembly: GCA_902155825.1. Lineage (NCBI taxonomy): Eukaryota > Metazoa > Arthropoda > Insecta > Phasmatodea > Timematidae > Timema > Timema genevievae. The sequence goes on from CABFWO010002700.1 coordinate 105,110, forward strand.
TTGGTGTTAAGATAGGAAGAAAATTAAACTATATGTTTGTATTGAAGCCATATTTGATTTACTTTGACCAAAAAAAGTTTGGATATAAAATCTGTAAAAACACTGGCCTTTACTTGCGTTCCCAATATCCCCACCTTAATTTAAGTTGCTGTGAATACTTTGATTATTAACGCCATATTTAATCAACACTGCATTATTTCAAAATATGGTTCACTCCAAAATAAAGTCGAAAGATTCCAACAAGGCTATTTTCCCTTAACAATACTGCACTTTGAGTTTTATTAATAGAAAAGAGATTGTAAATATGTAGGAGTAACTAATATTTAACGACTTTTTAAGTAAGATGTTCGTGGAGCCATGAGACCAGGCATGATAAAAAAGGGCACTTTATTACCCTTTCTTTAACAATGGTAATTTTTAATAGGCTTACAGCATACAATTTTAAGATATTTGAGAATCATTTTTGTAGTTTGGAGGAGTCAAAGTTATTTTTCTACTTGACAGTATCGCTAACAATCCATTCACTTTGAAGCAAGAGACGAGCAAAGAAGAAAGCATAATAAACATTTCCCCTTATTTTACGCTCATGTGCTCTGTTAGTTTACTGCCACATGTGAGTCCTCAAATCTTAAAAAAAAATGTGCAGTGAAAATATTTAAAACTAATATAGAACAAGTTGTTTAAGGCTGTGTGCCACTGGAAAACTATATTTAGTGTTTCATGTCTATTCAACAACAAAGGGAAATCTTTTAATGTAGATTAATTATTATATTAATACAGTCTTGTCCTTTTTTTTATGTTTCGTTTGTTATTTCTACTACACAAGTTTATATAATTCCTTTAAAAAAATGATTAGAATATGGATAGCAAGACAAAGTTTTCATAATAGTGTAGATTCTGAATACTTTGTTGAGATATTTACAAAACTTCAATCCCTCAAGTACCATCAGGTTCTAGGAATTCAAGCGTGCAATATCTCTATACTTTGTTAATGGCTTTCAAAGTTGTATCATTTAAATGAGTTGGTTGGGTTGGGTTAACTCGATGAAATTATTAATTTATTTTAAGTTAGTACTTTAGTATCCGAATAAAGCCTATAGCGCTATATTCCAAATTAATTAAGCTAGATTTAAAAAAAATTCAAACGGTTATTCTTAAGTTTGTATTTCAATAATGTAAAAACAATTAAAAGAAGACCATAGTTAAAAACAAATTGTTGTTTGTAAAAGTTTTGACTGCCAGAAGTGACATCAACTCAGAATTCAGGAATCTTTGAAAAGTAGGCAGACTCACTACAGACAGAGATAAGGTCCCTGATTTCATATTATCTTAAATATAAAGGAAAGGTCATGTCCTTGAATACTTCTAAACATCCTAGAAATCTGAAATTAGGAAGGAAGATACAAGGACCTTCTCATACAACCAAGATAAATGAAATTTGTCAGGAATGTAGAGGTACCACTCTAAATAACCAATAATGTATGATCATTTCAAATCTAAAAATGGGACTATGGAATGGGGTGGGGGGCTTTATTAATAAAGAAACACATTTTTATTTGAGATAGAAAATTATAATTTGTCAGGAATGTATTATAATTACTCCAAATACCTAATTAATAATTAAACATTTAAAAACTTTAATTGGGGTTTTGAAGAAATAGTTGGGTCGGGGGGAGGGTTAAATATCAAAAACTTATATAAAACACAACTTCTTAATGTGATAGAAAATGTAAATGGCTCAGGAAGGTTTAAGAACCACACCAAACCCCCCCTTTTTTTTTCAAATTTAAGTATCTGAAATTAGGGTTAAGAAGAGAACCCCCCCCAAATAATTTAAAAAATGAATTGCTATAAACTTTTAACCCGTAGTCAAATATTGAAATATTTATACACATATAAAGAAGCAACCAGGTAGAGGGATCTAAACAAACAGCCAAAGAAGTCTTAGAGTGGGAAATTACAAAAACAGTCTCCGGAAAATTGGGTCAGGGGCCATAAATAGACAAATCAATTTTGGTAAAGTAAGACATTAAAATTAGACCTGCGGGTAGATGTACAATTTCAGATAATCAATTAAGTCTTAAAAAATGAAATTTCAAATCGGGTTTGGTGAAATGGGTGATTTTCAAAACCAATTGAAACAACTACTTCCCAGTATGATATAAAACTAAAATTCACCAGAACGTTTGATATAAATAACCATACAATTATGATAAATTTAAATTTTTCAAATGAAACTCTGGGAAATACGTCGGTGGACTGGGCTAGGGGACATAAACAGAAACAAAACATTTTAGATAAGATGAAATAATGGCCGATACATGGGATTGCTTCAAATAACCAAATAGTTTTTAAATCTTTGAAATGTATAAGTGGAAGTTTGTGAAATGGGGGTGAGTCTGAGGTTTTATAAATTTCAAAGACCTATAAAACTAATTATCATAGTGATATAAGATTGATGTTTGTCAGGCAGGTAGGTACAAGGGTAGTTACAGATAACCAAAAAAGTATTAAAATTTGAAATTTGACCTCTAGGGGTTTCAACATTCACTGACATATTTTTTTAAATTTAAATTTAAAATGAAAGTCTATGCCTAGAATTGGGTGAGAAATTTTAAGTGCTTATCAAATTTCTTCCCCTAAGAGAGTGAAGAAGGGAAGATTGGCATGGGACACACTAACTCACTCATAACCATATTGCCCCAACCCCTGGGCCTGGAAAATTGAAATTTTGCTTGAAATAATCACATGTAACTAGAAATATCTAATATTGGTAAATTTTAAAATGGGGCTCGGGAAATTGGGGGAGGGGGCCAGCCTTTAACAAGAAAAAAAACTTTTTAAAAGAAGTCTAAAATTAAAATTTTGCAGACAGGTAGGGAGACTCTTCCAGATAATCAAACACATCTTAAAATTTGAAATTTCTCAGAGTAAATTGGATAAAAGGTGGTGGCGGCTCAAAATTTAAAAAAAACTTATAACAAACAACTAATTCTTTTGTGGTAGAAAACTGAAATTCAGCAGGAAGATAAGATCATTACTAAAATAACCATAAAACACCGAATATTTTAAATTTAGAATATACGGAAGGAGAGTAGGGGGGTATTAGGTAAAAAAAATTTTTTTTAAGTGAGGCCAAAAATTAAAATTTGCCAGGGATGTAGAGGGATTATTCCAATAACAAAATAACTGTTAAATAGTTACTATCTAGAAAGTGGCCTGATAAAAGTACTTGGAGCGTAAGTATATGCTTAAAATATTTCAAAATATTTTTTGGTATTGAAAAAAAATTAATTTGCCAAGTTTGTAAAAGGACCACCCCACAATACCCATAAATGCTTTAAAGCTTGGAATTTAAAAATAGGGGGTGGGAAATGGATAATAGAAAATACAAAATTTTGGTACAGTAGAAAAATTTTAAATTTGTATAGGCAGACCAAATTTCTAAAAATGTACGATCACAAAAACTTAAGATTATCTTATATGGGATCCATTAGTATTAAAATACCAAAGCTATCAATCAAAGGATAAATTAGCACTTAGCTACTAGTGACATAATAATTCAAATAAACCAATTCTGGCATGATAGATAGGTGAACCGTGATGCTCTTTGGAAAACCATGATGCCTATTACTAAACATGATTCAGTAAAAAAAGATTTTATTTATGATCTTGGTGAGCTGTGATGCTCTTTTATCTAGTTTATGATTTTGGTTAGGTAAATATTAAGTTAATAATGGACTTAGTTTTTTGTGCACCCAGTTTGTAAACAAGGTAATATTTTGTATAATATTTTATTTATTTAGTTTATTAATTACAATGATCGGTTTGTAATTGCCATGGTTAGCTTAGGATTGTCTTTCATTCCAAACCTTCCACATGAATTGTTAGAAAATTTCAAAACATCCTAGAAATCTGTAATTTGGCAATCATACGACTGTAACGTGTTAAACGTCCCGTTTAACACTTACAATCAAAATTAGCGGCGAGATATAGACCTGGGAAATTCTATGCTTATTCTGTACCCCATTATTTTCTATTATGAAAGTCCTTAACCACAGACTTGTACAGATAAATTTAAAATTTCCCAACAGTTGATCCCTACTCTACAAAAAATCCCAACTTCAAAAATCTTAAAACAATGAAAGGAGATTCCTTCTGTAGTAAATTGTAGAAAGTTTAATAATTAATCAAGTAGTTTAGTAGCGCCGTTGTCAGTAGGCAAAGACAACGGCCAGTCAGTGTATACCGAATGCGTTATGGAAATAATCAAAAGGGAACATGAGCTGCCCAGTAGCAAAATTTCACTCAGCCAGCAATGCTTGAAGTGCCAGTATTGTCCAGCCAATGTTTTGTTTATGGTTTAGTGTTTTTAGTTATGACTTTCGTGGCTGCTAGACTGTTGCAGTTTTATGTAAATTATGATTAAAATTATCATATGCTGTACAGCCAATGCCTTAATTAGGGCTTTATTAATTTTGAAGGCATAAAGACAGGGAATGTAAAGCAACATTTTATTGTTTTCTTATCGAAAGCTCTGACTGATGAAATGAGGACATTGAGGTTAGTGTTAATGTTTGACTTGTGAAATACACATTAATTTTTCTAGCGAGTATCCATACTAGTTTAAATTAAACTGATGTATCTTATTTCATTGTTTATTAAAATAGAATTTTATAAAATCAATTTAAATAGGCTCTAAGCAACAATGAAGGAAGAGGTGTAATATGGCTGTGTCACATTGTTACGACTCCTATAATTTTTCATTTGATTAAGTTAACTATATTAAAAAAAAAGTTTTTTTCACCTTTTAACATTTTCAAATTTGGGATAAATTTTTAAATTAGTTATTTAGTGTTCGATTTGCATTAAATTTCGTATAACCATGTTGTTTAGAGTGCTGGTTTCATAAGTTGCCATAAGTTATTTAATAAAATTTCAGGGGAAGCCCCTTTGTCCTCCTGCACTAAATTAAAATAGGTTTTTAATAACTTATTGACGCACCAGTATTAACGTTTTAGGGCAACTTCCATGAGGCAATGAAGCAGGACATTGGTAGACAGGTATCAAAATACTCTAAAGATATCGATAAATTCATTTTTTTTTTTTTTGCTTTTTATACAGTTGAAAATGTTTTTAAATAAACATGGCCAATTTGCTAATTTTTTGATAAAGTGATGAGCAAGTTCAACAGCTTAGGGAGCTTACTAGTTAAATATTGCTTCCAAGTGTATAATAATAATGCATCGGTTCCCAACCTGAGGGTCACAGCGTGTTTTGGGTGGGTCAAATAATTGTAGAGGTTTTAGCCTTATATTTACTGTTTCAATGATTTTAATGATTATAGGAAGATGCATAATTCTTAATATAAATGTGAGTTGTTAAAGTGCTGAAATTACCTAGTTATTGCTTGGGTTCCCTTTGGATATTTCATTCTGATAGCTTCTTGCTGACTTGTTTAATGTGGCAGCCTTGTAATGCTGCTAACATAATATAAAATCATCTCTCAGCCCCGGGATTGTTGATTCTCTTTTACTACATATTAGTCGCATATAATCATTATTATAAGCATTTTATAATAATTAAAACAAGCATTAGTGGACATGCGGGTTTAATGTCATGCTCTTTTGGTTTGGTTTGTTGGTGAAGGTGAAGTAAAGGATTTTAATTCTGGCCTAATATCCTCCAAGCAAATAAGGGTACATTTCCTCTAAATTTTACCTATCCCACTCTTGTAGTTAACTGTAGATAGTTCGATCTGGTAGTAATACACAATGAAAAAACTTAAAAACTAGGATTTGAACGCTTTTAAGTTATCAAATGGCTGCGATGGCCGCAGAGAGAAAAGTTGTGGTGATAAAATACAAAATGTTGGAAACCGCTGTAGTAAAGTCAGTTAAATTTGATAATCTTAAATACACGATCCGAACGATATCCGCAAATCTAAATACATATATTTAAGCTCAATTGAATATTTAGCTAAGATAAAGGTAAACTGAAATAAATAATAATTCAAGTTATATCCTTATTCACTGAAAAAGCCTTGTAGCTTTAAAAATCCAGTGTGAACAAATAATTATGTTTAAAATTACGGTTGCCTAAAAGCTTGGTTCAAGGCTTGATTATCTCCTCAAATTTAAAAAA
>CABFWO010002701.1:0-22052 GCA_902155825.1 Timema genevievae
CTTCTTTTCTACTCCTACACTTAATCCTGATTTATATTGTGTAGTTTGTTTTTTTCTTTATCTCTACCTCTATTGACTAACAACCTTAATATGTTCATCGTTTTTATTGTCATACTTCCTGTGTCAATCTACAACCTGAATTTATTGATAAAATCTACATTAACGCGAGCGAAGCCGCGGGCAAAATCTAGTATATTATAAAGGCGTCCAATAAATAATTACACATATGATTAAAACGTAAGTATAGTTTATATATTACCAAACAAAATACTATAAGTATAAGTCTATAATTTCTAAAAATCATCTATAACACCTAGGCCTACATCAAATATAGAAGTAAATGATAAAAATATAGTGTACGACATTTAAAAATAATTATTGATAGTATTTACGCCTATTATATAATTAAGTCAGGTTATATTGAATCTATATCAAATAAAGAAGGGGACAGTGGAGTTACTAACTATATTTTTTAATGAGGGAGGAGATTCTGAAAAGCGTGATTATGGCTCAAGGCTCCATTCATACGAGAAGATCTAGACTAGGCTTGTAGTAGATCTACTTTTTCAAAATATCTCCAAGCTTGTAGCTAAAAATAGATGCAGAATACCCTTTGTTTTGCCTTAAAAAGAATCTTATGAGCTTTTATCAATAACAATTTCGTATGTTATGGTAATCTTTTCTTCAAAAATCGGATGGCCTTTAGCAAATGACAACATACAATTAGAAGGTAAGGTAAATAGCTATATTAAATTAAAAACATACAAGGCCATCCATTTACATTACTAAAATGTGTTTTTAAAATGAAATATTTGTTTTTTATAAAAATAATTACCTAATTATAAAATAAAATAATTTTTTAGCTCTCATTATAGCCATATCATTAGTAATAGATGACTGCATGGAATAATAATTAGGTTAACATAAATCTCATTGGGTAGCTAGATTAAAAATAAATGGTAGGGTGCACCGCACAGAATTTCTCCCGATTTTATCTTAAATAGACATTTATTAAAAACTCTTAAGGTTTGTGAAGTGAAATAATAAGTATATACATTGTTGTATAAACTCTACACCAAAGATCATAAATGAAATAATATACACGTTTACTTACTCTATATCACTAGTAAATAAGAACACTATTACAGAAAAATTGAGAAAAGAGAAACATCTTTGTCCTTCAAAGACCATAAGAATCAAATTCATTTTCACAGACCTAAATTAAAAAGTATGTATATTTGCCTAAAGTTCAGAAACTATCTGTTTTACAAAAATATATTTCAAATAAAATATGTTTATCTTCAATAGTACTACAACTATAAATGATAATATATTTTGTACATCATATCACAAATAATTGGGAAGTAATGATGAAAATTGGAAAATTGTCTTTATGTAAAATACCCTCAAAGTAATTTTCATGAGAATATGAGATTTGTATCTTGTTTATAATAATAAACAGTGTTTCGATATAAAATTTAATCAATACCGTTATAGCTAGTTTTGAGAAAGTTGAATTTCAGGTGTTCATGAAACGTTGAGATTTATCAAAATCTTGGATTGATTTTTTGACGATCAAAATACTTTATATCCAAGGTCTAGAGAGAAAGTAAAAATTGTGTTGTAAATGTAATAAATTATAGACTAATACTTTGACATACAATTGAAACCTATATTATGATATAACTTTTAAATTGACTAACAATTATAATAGATGTCCAGCATTTGCAGACAATTTTTTTTATAAAAGTTTCTTTTATATAGTTTTTTGTCAAGTTATATAACTTTCATGTCATGACGAATATAGAATTATCACAAAATTATGTGTATATTTGGTATAATTTTTAGCTGATTTGGATACACTTTTAATTTAATTCAAACACATTTTCCTTTTTATCGTAATTACTTTAATGTAATTTAATATTACAAAATGCATTGATAAATTAAAAATATACTCAAAAATATTATGTTTCTTAAACCTCAGACATGATAGCCGTATTAAAATTCGGCAACCTTAACGCTGATATTTTAGTTCATTTAGATAACGTATCTAAAAAATCTTGCCATTATTAAATATATTGAGAGTGAGGAAGATAGTCAAAAACTATTGAACATACCTTAATGATATTAGACTAAATTTAACTAAACTTTTCTTCCAATATTTAATTCAAATTTACATGGTTAAGTATTTATCTGTAATAGATAAGCCTCATTTATAGATTAACATATATTAAATTTAAGACTAAAACCTTTAATACAATCAAACAAAAAATTGCACATTACATAAATTCTCTCCATCTGAATTTCTGTCCCTATCTGGCACTACAGCTAACTGGTTTGGTGAATTCTATTTAAGCTTGATATATATCTGTTATTTGGTCATACCTAGAGGCGGAATTACAATTTTGACTATAATATTTCACACCTTAGCTCAGTCAGTAGCGTGTCTCTCTAATGAGTTGGGGGTAGGTAGTTCGATTCTTGGCACTGGCGAAAAATTAATCATAGGTGAAATGTGGTTTTTCCATATCATAGTGATGGTTTAATGGTCTTTGTATGGATGTTGTTTCAGTCCTAGATTTAAGTTATAAGTCATGTGCTAATATTTAGTTAGTTCAAAAAGTGCACCTTAAATACATGAAAAAAATGAAAAAATATTCTAGCTCTTAAATATATAATGGTAGTTTTGAGTAGATGAGTAGTTTGGAAAACTCTTTTTAAAATTATACATTGCTCTAAGCTGCTCAAAATTTATATTCATAAATGTTTATATACTTATCAAAATAATGTTTGTTTTTATGAGTAAAATTTATTTAAGGGTAATTTATCGACATCCAATTTTTTTATAGTTGAAATATTATGATAGAGTATTAATCGTTATGTGGTCTCTTTTTTTTAGCTCGCACTTTTTAAAAGATTACGTATTATTACTAAATTTCATTTACTCGTATGAAATAAAAAATCAAAGGTAAACTATTTACTGTAACTTTGTCAAAAACCATAATAACACAATAAAATAACTATAAAATCAATTAATGAACAGTAAAAAAGGTAGTAAGTGAAAAATCCTCAGTGTAACTAAATATTGATCAAGAACAAGGTGCAGTACGTCCAACGCAGATATTTTTCTCTAAATGACAGGTTTGACCAGCTGGGCGAGTATTATCTTTTCCAGTGACTCCCAGAATGGAAAAGGGGCAAATGGGACACTTTAACCTAGGGTCCCGCTTTTTGAGGTCTCCAACCACACAAACATTTATGTTTCACAAAAACAAGTCCTTCGCAATCACAACACACGTGCATAAAGGGCATTTTATAAAACTGTTTTTAATGTTGATTTTTAATGATAAAAATATTCTAGTTCAACAATTGAAGGAAATTCTTTTAATGTTTCCATGCACATAGTTCTATTAATTTTAACTAACATAGTATTAAAATATTACACCAAGTTAATTTTTGTGTGTTAAAGTGGACCTCCGAATTTCCCCATCCCTCTGAATCCCCAGAGTGGTCCTGTCTGTGTAGCTGTGTCTCTAAACAAGAAGTGTGTAGACCAAGAAGGGATGTAAAAATGTTGACTTCCTGTTTGGCTGTATAGCGGTGTTCCGATCCTTAAGTCTACCTTGCTTTCTTTTACCTGTGAATAAACAAGGACTTAGCGAATCGTTTAAGATTCAGGCTTGCATCCAAATCCACCTTATCCAATCCTTACCTATATAATATTTATGTTTGTTCATTTCCATTAAAAATTTCTTTCTCTGAACTTAAACACATTACATTCTCATTTCAGATATGGTTTAATTTGTGAATTTTAAGCTTATGATTAATTTTTACTCTTGTAGGAGGCCCCCTCTAAGCTAAGCGCTAACCGGCTTCATGATAGCATGGGTAAGAGAAACTAGCCACTGACCTAAAGGGCCCAGGTTCGATTCCCGGCTGGTAATAGGGGATGTTTTTCAAAAAGGGGAATAATTCAAATGGCCACCAGCATTTAACTAATAATTATCCTTAAGTTTGGCTAGGATCTTTATTGGTTCCACCCGGTCATATTCACTATAGTAATAATCACTATAAACAGCAGAGTGGCGACTGTTTATTGACTCATATAAAACTAATTTGATAATTGTCCTTTTGCATAATGGAAACAAATTTCCTTCTGTACCGTTAGCGTATAACATTAATATGAAATAATTTAACCAAAATACTAAATTCCTTTTGGAAGAAATTCATCATGACAAATACAAATGGAACATGTGTGGTGATTTAAAAGTCATTCCACTGCTACTTGATTTGCTATACTAAATTTTGTTTTTTATTGTAAGCGTGTGACTTTCTTTATTATAAACATCATTACATAAATAAGGAATGGTCAAAGCGTAAGTCTCTTACTCCTGGACAGAAAAATGTTCCACATCCTCTACGGCGACGAACATGGTACCGGTAAGTGATTCCATCAAGACATTTTGATCATTAAGAATAGGTACCAAGGAAAGTGGAGTTCTAGTATGCTTGAAGACTATTAGTGAGTACTTAAGAGGGATATTCCAAATACAAAATACGCAAGAAAATCATAAACTGTTACTTTTTAGGTAATATTAATAGTGTTATTAATGTATTTAAACATACATATATTTTCATATATAGCCTATATTCTAACAAAAATTTACTTTGTGAGAGAGAGAAACTTGTTACATATTTGAATTTAACATAATAACTACAATCAAGATCAGGCTTTTATTGTGTCTCAACAATTTGTTTTATTTTGTAAGCCAGTGTTAAGGTGAAGGATCAGTTTCAAAGTCAGGCTTTCCTTTTTATATTTCATGCTAATTTTATGTTTGGCGTTACTCTTTTCATAACATAGTAATGTGTGCTAGGCTAGTAAGTAGTGCATAGTAATTACTAATTGGCAATGTATGGTACCTTTATTGAGCCAAAGGCACTAAAATATCGTCATTTTCATATTTATAAATCATTTGCATGGAAATTGAGGTTTAGATGCATCTGCAAAATATAGATTATGAACAAAAGAATGTCCTTAGAGAGGATAAGTTTACTTCAAATTAGTTAAAAATACATTTTTAGCTGTAAATTTACTAAGTGTATATATATAGTATCTAGTTAAATATCTAACTAGTATTTTTATTACTAAACAAGAAAATACTTAATAAGTCACATTCAATATGATGTAGATGAGTACTAAATAGCAATAATCTGGTTTTCCGGTGACCAGTACATTGGGTTTTAAATAATTTGTGGGTGAACTAAGATAGTGTTTTACTTAACTACTTCCCACTATTGATCGATGAAAATGCGGTTGCATTTTCTTTGAAAATCCCCTTCTCAATTCCTATTCCCTTAGTGTAGCTAAATTTTAATAACCCAGATGGCTAGTAAGACAATAAAAACAACAAAAATAAACTACACGACTTTCCTAGGTTCTCTCAATTATAGTGGATGTGTATCGTAGTGCATTTATTAGATGTATCAAGACAGGGCTCAAACGTTGAACATTCATCCCGGGGGATAACCTACCAGTGGTGTAGGACATTGCCTTTTGGAGTGAAATAATCTAACATTCAAAATCGCTAGTTAATCACCCTCTCCCGTTGTGCCCTATCCTATTATCTCTCCCTTTCTCTTTCTCTCTCTACCACTCTCACACACACAGACACACACACACAGAGCTTCAGGTACACTCTACCTCACATTCTACAGCCTCAATCATTCATCGACCGAGTTACAGAACAGAAACCTTTTCCCCTGACAAATCCACACTTTCTCTCAGTCAAAAGCTCAGCCAAGTTGAACGAACGTCACAGCTCACATTTGTCAGGTTGAGTGGTCAACAGAATGGAGATTCATTGGCTTTTCACCACCCTCGTTTCAGCACTAATAAGATTGATTTCCTAGTCAAGGACACTTACTAACGCAAACATTATTATTCGATACGGGGTACAAAATATTTACTAAATAGATACGAGATAAACAGCGCATCCACTTTTTTAACTGTCGTCCTTATAAAAGTATTATTTTCAAGAATAATAAACGCGAAATTATTCTACTGATCGTGTCTAGAAAGGATTTAGAATTATATACTTCTGCCAATAAAGTGGACCAACTTTTATTTATGGGAATAGATTAGTGGTAAATATTTTTTTAACGCTAACCTTCACATACGATACAGGTTTAATTGAAATTTTTATTGGAGTTTTCAAATACACTGTTTGTTTTATAAGCTAGATGGTTTCAACACATTACAATTGGATTTTGGTTAATTATTTTTTAAAGGATTTCTGTTTGGGATTGAAACAATGTGTCAATACAAACTAATTAGAACCATGTATATATAATATAATATATCATGTAAACAAAAATAACGTTTCTAAATACCACTTCGTTATTTTAAAGATATTTTAGCTACAAAGCATTTCGACGATACTATGCATAACCAAGCTTTGAGTGAAACTTTATTTTATTGCCCTACAAATATTTCAAAGTAAAGCCAACAATTTTTCCTAAAACATTAAAAGATTTTTTTGAACTAATCCAACAACAAAATTTAAGCAACAGATAATTTAAAAATAAATTATGTTTCGATAGTTTTAAATAATTTTAATCATCTGTAAATGATTTTTAGAAATGTGGAAAGGAATGACTTTTAAATTGCTCCCTTGTTAATGTGTGTTTATTTAATACCCATATTAATCATAATAAATGGAAAAATAGCTTTTCAATGTACAAGAACCCGCTTCAGTGGCCGAATGGTCTAAGGGGTCACACTCGTGCAAGGATGATCCGATGAAAGGGAGATCAGGGTTTGAATCCCAATCGGGTCTGCAAAGGTGTGTTTTCCCAAATGGCTTCTTATTCTCCTTGCACGTAAATGCGGGTAAACCAGCTCTAAAAGCATTTCTTCCTTAACCGTACCCAATTAGATTAACTATCATATATGCTTACAGCCTAATCACGTAGTAAGAAGTGCTGATTAAAAAATGCAAGGGTTACGATTCGAGTCCTCTACCAAATTAATATTGATACAGGAGTCTTATACAGGCAGAATAAAATTCTCTTAATCTTTTACTTCACAATACTTCATAAGATTTTACACTTTTTCACCAAACCTCACCAAACTTCATAATATTTCACAATATTTCACTAAACTTTATAAGATTTTATAATATTTAAAAAAAACTCACCAAATAGAACCAAAACATTTGGATAAGGGTATCATGAACGATGACAGTGCTACTTGATTCATGATTCTGATCGATGAATGGGTGATACGTTTGATTTGGCTATGGTGTAGCTTATGAGATATTAACTTAGCGGAAAATAAAGTACACCAACATGACTATATAACTATCGATGTATAGAACCATTTCAAGTTAAGAGTCATACCTTGGTTGATTCCGTCATGGTGAAACATCTAAGATATCAACAGAGGGTATCATAATGGATTTAAATATGAATAGCTGAGGCCATAGGGGAACAATTCAAAGTAGGAGTCATTCCTGGATTGATTTCATCATTGTGAAACTTATGACCTATCAACCCAGTGTAAACTGAGGGTATCATCATGATTCTAAGTATCAATGGCTCAAACCAGAGTATACCCATTCTGGTAGGATCCTAACATAAGTTCGTTACATCCTGATAAAATTAATAATATAACATGCCCTTCTAATGATCTCCTTATGACCGCTACTGGTAAATGTCTCAAAGACCTAATAATGACGGATATATTCACGTTAAGTATCTTATCTTAATAAGTTCAAGCGCTGCGAAACTTGTAAGATATCACAACTGTATAAATAATTGAAGAAAGATACCCAACATGTTTGTTACTATTAGGCTCAATGATTAAATGAAAGAATCTTTGTAGAAACATTTATGGTAAGAGTCATAAATTGATTGATTCCTCTATAGTGTAATGTACAAGTTAATAATTCCTGTATACACGATTAAAGAAGGAGTAGATGCTAATTTTGATGTATCATTCCTCCCCATTTTCAGATATGACTGTAGATAAAATACCCACACAAGACTAAACCATCTGCTTTGATAGTTATCCACTACTCACCACCGATAAGATAGATCTCCATGTTGTGTATTTAACTTTTGATGTTAAACGGCAGACTGTTTCAACTTATTCAGTCTAAGTGCTAAGCAACCTAGAAACTTGTAGGCTTTGCAAATAGAATCTTCCTGATTAATACTAGCTTCCCATACCTCCTTCAACCCACTTCTACCCTAATCTTTCTTAGAGTATCGATTCGTTTCGATATTGCACTTCTGATACTGTACATAGTATTATATATTTTGTACGAACATCCTCCAACCCAATAGTACAAGACAACTAGATCTAGCATCGAGGGATCTGAGCCAATGTACTGTACATCTGACTTTCCATTCCTTATATACCTGTATAGACTATGACCAAATGTTATGATGACATATCCTCAACTTATACCATGTGGGTACTAATCAGAATGGATAGATACATCGAACTTGCTAATAGCATGCTCTTTGTAGGACACCAAAATATATTGTGTTTGTTCTTCCAACATAACGAACACAAGCACTTGATTAATTATTAAAATCTCCATTAATTGAGCAATCCAGCAGAATTTGCGAAATTTTCTGGAGTTTGGTGAGTTTTGTTGATACCTCGTGTGAAATCTTGTGAGGTTTTTAAAAGCTTATGAAGTTTGGGGAAGTTGGTTGAATTACTATGGATTTTAATGAAAAATAATGAACAGAGAAATGAGATGAATCCTTCCTTAACCATTTAGATAGGTATGTTTTCACCAATGTAAAATCAACCAAGGTCATACTTCTAACTTGAATGGTTCTAGTCATTAATATTTAGATTTACTATTTTACAACCTGTGAAGCAGATGTAAGGGAGGTTTCTATATTAGAAATATAACTGAATCAGGGTTCAGAGTTTGTGGTAAGGGTGGAGAGGGCCGATCCCACAATACATGCAGTAAAAAAGATACAATCGGCGTAAATCCACATCTTGATGGTAAAAATGACCTGAGAATGATGATGCACCATCATGAAGGGCTGGCTGCCACATGTCATGGTTGATACTCGATAAATATAATCTAGTACAACACCCTTAACCGTTAAGATGGGAACCACCAATGTCAAGGATCAATGTCTTCTACATTTTGTTTAACTAGGGATGATCCTGCAATGTTCAAATCTATATGTCCAAATCAGGACGTATTTGCTAAGAAATATACATAAAACTGGCTGGTATACTTGAGGTCTTTGGGAATAAATCTAGAACGTTATTGCATGAATTGGTAATTCTTCCATCGGAATATTCTACACTCAGAGGTTCAATGGTCCAATGGTCGTGGCTGACACGAATCCTAGAACGTTCAGTATGACCATTGAAAGGTAAGCAAATGTTTTAACATGTATGATAATTGACGCTATCAATTATGAAGTAGAGTAGAGTCTCGTTAATCCGAACTAATTGGGACCAAGACCTATTCAGATTTAAAGATTTTTGGATTAACCAAAATCTTTCCTATAATGTAAATTAAAAATTCACTGTAAGGTTTAATGGACGTGCTTACATGTGTGCTATTCATGAGCACTGAGAGATGGAGGCGGGGTGGGGTGAGTAACAGGTTCACTTCATTACGACAAAAGAGATTTACTGATTTTATGAGCATGCCAAAATAAATAAATAATTGTTGTGAGTACCCTATAATATATTTTCATCATTTTTGAAAGCAAAACAAACTGAGTGAATGTATACATTGTTTCTTTTCGCTACTTTGTACTATAACAATACATTTTGTTTTAAAATTAAATTGGTTTTTTCTTCCACTTTTGTTTGAATTAACCAAATTTTCGGACTAGCGTAGTTCGGATTAACGAGACTTATAAATATTATGAATTACTCCAACATGTATGAAGTATGTCTATGATCAATACATTATACATAGTGTCTTCTAATTGTGATGTGTGAATAATGTTTAAATGTTGTTTGAATATGAAATATGGTATGATCAATGAACTATGACTTAATATATATATATATATGTATGCTTCGTGAATGTAAGGGCCCTGACACAGACTCCGTATCCGTAGGTCCGTGGTCCGTAGTCCATGGTCCGTAAGAAATTGATGATACAATATCATATTGCTTTGGCCAAAGAGTCCTTATCCGTAAGTCCTTACTCCGTAGAAGTTGCCCAACTTTAACTTTCTACGGACTCGTTTATACGGACTACCAATCACAGCCGAGGAAATATGCGCATGCGCCTTGAAATAAAGAAAGAATGGCAGTGATAGAATCCGTCGCTATGGAAACATATACAAAATGAAAAGATGGCAACATGTTGACCTATTTAAGAAAATTTTTCTAAAAATCTAAACACCCCGGGAAGAGCGGCTTCTAGGAAAATGTTTTCTGAGAAATACCAAGTTTTCAGAAATATTGGCTTTGCTTTTGTAGGTTCAAAACCCCTACTATTTGGTTTGTACTCCATTTACTAGAGTCATTTAAGTTTTTGTAATTGATAAATTATGAATACTAGTGATTTTGAAATGGATTCTCTACTTATTGATTGTGTGCGGCAAAGGCCTCTTTTGTTTAATAGAAAACTTAAAGACTTTAAAGACGTTCTAAGAAAGGAAAATGCCTGGCTAAGTATTTCAGACTTCTTCGGGAAATCACAAGTAAAGTTTTGGCTACAAGTAGGCCTACTTTTACTTTGGAAGGCAAACCCCCTTTTTACAATGTTGCGTTTATTTATGAAAACTAGAAGAAAAAAAAAGATATGCATGCATAAATAGTTTATGCTCGTATATTTTTTTTATTAGGCCTACTCCTTTTTTAGGCAGTTAGAAAATCCACCTGAGTTAGAAACATATTTGTAATAGTGGAACCCAAAACTCTCTATTTACATTTTGTGAGGGTGACCTGGTGGTCTAGGGGTAAGGTGTCAGACTTCTGTGCTGGGGGCCGGGGTTCAATCCTCGGTCCTGGCACAGATTTATCAGTTAAACTGTAGGTCCTCCATTTCATCTCACAATCACCCTACCATTACACATTAGCGTAAGTGCGTATAGCCCAAATGGGTAGTAAGACGCGGTGCTAATAATAATAATAATAATAATACATTTTGTGTGTATATTGGATTTAACCATGGACACTAGAAAAAATAAGCTATTTAAATAAATTGTTATCTCTCCATATGTTTTTTAAGCCCATTCCTTTCTAGGCACTTATAGAAAATCCATCTGAACTAGGAACATGTTTGCACGAGTGGAATTTAAACCACTCTATCCAAATTGGGTGGCATTCTTTCCCCAGGTGTACATTGGCACATGTAATTAATCTTGAAACAGGACGTGCAAGTTTGTTATAGACGTAATGGGCAGCACCACTCATAGGGGCTACCTAATATGCCAGGCAAAGCCCAAAATTGTTTTTTATAATAATTCTGCTTTTTTAGCACGTAGAAACATCTTGTCAAATACCCGCCTCGGTGGTGTAGGTAGATAACGCACTAGTTTTGTGTTGAGCTTGACTGCCGAGGATGGGGAGATCGAGGTTCGAATCTCGGTCAGGTGAACTGGGAGAGGTTTCCATTAAATAGTTTTCCACTCTCCCTCCATGCAAATGCGGGTTCATTTCATTTAAATTCAACCTTCCAAATTTCTAATCCATTAGTGTAATTAGTATTTGTGGTAAGACGCAGTGCTTAATAAAAAAATATTAAAAGTGCTTGTTTTTTTTTATCCAAAATATTAGTAGGCCTACATCTGTTTTGCATTTTCAGGCTATCACAAACACTTATATTTTAAATTTGATAGCTAAACCCAAGTTATAAATATATTTCTTGTGATTGTACTTAACCTACATTTTAGTATAAACACTGGAAATTTTCTCAACAAAGTTGTTTTTGGTTTCTTTGATCAGCTGACTGCTTGACGCGCGCTATGAGCAGAAAACTATTTTCTTTCAAATTTTTTGATTTGTTGAAGTCTCTTACTATCTCATTGGTTGAAACAGTCACGTGATTACAGATATTGACTCTGTAATCGCGAGTAGAATTTCTATGGACCAGGAGAACGGAGTACGGACTACGGATCTACGGATATGGAGTTTATGTCAGGGCCTATAGTCGTAGGATAAAGGTTGGGAAGAGGTTATGACAGAACAAGTGTAAATTTTCAAATGATTTAAAGGGTATGTCTGGTCACCATACCTGTCAGAACTTTAGCCAAGAAATGAGGAAAGTCCTTTCTCCCCCTGAATTGAAGGTTTGGAGTGAAGGAATGTTGCATCAACAACGATTTTGAGGATCTTTTATTGGGTGGAGGGATGGGTGGAAGAGAGGAGGGGTTGCGTCACGTAGGGGTTTGAGAGTAGAATTTAATGTTATTGCCTCAAGTAGTTGACCATCTCAATGTTAGCAGGCCTGCTGTCACATATTAAACCTTCAAGTAGAGGAGGTTGGAGGAGCAGGGATGGATAGGAAGTGGAAAGTCTTTTTTACTACCTCTCCTTTTCCTACACCTTAAGTTTTACGCACAGGATACATCTCAGATCCTTATTCATCTAGGTGACCTGGTGGTCTAGGGGTAAGGTGTCGGACTTCCGTGCTATGGGTCCGGGGTTAAATCCTCGGTCCCGGCACATATTTATCTGATTGCCAAACCCTTCCTTAACCTCTGACAAGACGTGTATTAATCACAACTTGTGAATTTGAGGAATGCCAGGCCTCTACCGTGGTTCGGATTCCACGTTAAACTGTAGGTCCTCCATTTCATCTCACAATCACCCTACCACTACACATTAGTGTAAGTGCGTATAACCCGAACGGGTAGTAAGACGCGGTGCTAATAATAATAATAATAATAATAATAATAATAATAATAATAATAATAATAACTCATTCATCTAAGATTATGTGTAAAGACTATCAGTTT
The DNA here is from genome assembly GCA_902155825.1 of Timema genevievae. NCBI lineage: Eukaryota > Metazoa > Arthropoda > Insecta > Phasmatodea > Timematidae > Timema > Timema genevievae. Next base: position 12,967 of record CABFWO010002701.1, read on the forward strand.
TTTAATATAAGCAATTGCTCTGAAAAGGTCTTAACGATAAGTATATATTTATTAAACTTGTATTATTTTATTCACAATTGTACCTTTTCCCTCCAAATATTACAATGTAAGTAAAAGAAACCGTATTCTCGCTCATTAGCACAGTTTAAACATTAATATTCTACCCACTCTGGATATCCAGACTGCTGTTTGCAACCCATAATGTAGAGCACGGTTCTCCTAGAACAGAATAAATATAAGATGTAGGGAAGAATGGTGACTGCTGTTTACGCGTACCACCAAATACCCTTGTCCAGGAAAGCGAAAGGCAGGGGTGGTAAGGAGGCCAGTCCTGACTCGAACCGACTCAGAGACCCTTTTTCAGAGGGCCGCTCCTGGTGTTCTTCATCAACACGTGTCACATCAGTGGTTTAACTCTCTGGGGTAGAGTCATGGCCATCTTTAGTTACATACTGGAATAATGAATTTAGGCAACATGACTTTGAAGTTGGTCAACAACATAGCTACGTTCAGTACTGATTAGTTCAGTTTGTTTTACTGTGTGGGATGTTTGTTTCTTATGTAATTTACTTTATTTGATAAGTTTGGGTGGTTCATGCTTCCATTGCATTATTGAAATAAATTACATCGTTGTGTTAAAAAAAATAGGCAAAATGCCAGTAAAGTTTTGTATTCCTATTTAAAAAAGCAATTATAGTTCGGATACATCTTCAGGGTATGTTAATGCATTTGGTTTTCCAAGTAAAGAAGAAATTAAACATAACTGGATTTAAAGTATTCCCATGAATTACTGGTCACCGTAATCGGGATATGTAATTTGCATAAAACATTTCGATGAACGTGACATTTCTGAGACCAATATTTATGAAGATAAGAACAGCTGTGTGAGAGAGATCGTCCCATTTTAAATCCAGAGGAAGTGCCTAGAATATTTTCTTCTTTGTCTTTATATCTGACCATACCCAAGCACCTGAGAGAAATGATCTTGAAATAAAAAGATAACGTTTTCTTGAAGATTCTGAAAGAAATCGTGAATAACTTTTAAACAAAGACTTAATTAAAAACATTTCTTCGTGATGTATTGATTTTAAAATTAAACTAGTTTATATAAACCAGTAGAAATATGAAATCATAAGCCAAGAAATATATTTTTACATTGTTAAATTCAAAAAAATAATCTAGAAGGGCTATTTTTAAAGTCGACGAGCATCTGTCAGTAAATGTTAACGTTTGTGGTTTTGATGTCATCGCCGATTACCTAAGATGGACTTTGCACCCTAATTTAAATTTAAATAAATAGTTAAAAATATAAAGTTTTTTTACAAATAATTTGAAAAATTTCTTTTGCGCCTTCGTATATTAATAAAACAACTACAAGAATGTTCAGGTGCTGAGCTTTTCACTAAGTTGTTTTTTCTTCTATAACATATTGAATAAAGCACAAAACAAAAAGATAAATACACAGTTAATGATATTATCAAATCTTTTCTATTGTACAACCAATATAGTGCTCGTTACTCCAATGTAAAATCAAATCATTTGCTCACACTTCCTCTACCTAAATATTAACAACCATTGCCATCAAAAATGATTTCTTTAACAGACGACATTCAGAACAAACATTTACTTAAATTTGTTGCAAATATATTGCCAAATCGAAAAAAATATATGCCACTTCAAGTGATTGAAATAAATGTAAAACCAAGAATTATCTATAAAAAATTGGTAGACTTACCGGCTTTGCGGGCAATGACGTATCATCTTAACGGCTTCTTGAATCAGAGAAGTTACGAGTGAAAAGCGTGATATGTCTAAATTCTTCATGTATTGCCAAGTAAAATTCAATTTTTATATTCTGAATACTAACAGTTTATTTAATGATGACGAATTTTTGAGCCATATAACAAAACATGCAACGGATTAAAGTTGTGTGGATGTGATTAGTGATTTAATTAACAGCTGACATGATTCCAGAAACCTCGGGGATTATTCTTAGTACACATTGTTTATTCGTTTGGGATACAGTTCTTGCATTTCTCTTTTAGTTGGGCATGATACAGATTATAACTATTTCAATGATTTTACCAGAGGAAGACTAACTATTCCATCAACAGTTGTTTTGGGGAATTGATTTATTGGACACAGAATAATGAATATTCTGATAAAAGAAAAGTTCGAAAATAAGTTTCTTCAGCATAAAAGTCAGAAGCAACTTTTTATGTGTTTGGCCTATAAATATATTAAAGATCCAAATCTATATCAATTTATTGACAATAACCTGTTTCTGCGGTAATTCCCTATGTGAATTATTTTCTTCGATTTTGGAAATATATTTCTTAACAACTTACTTCAAGTAGGCCCAATAGGAATGATAATATTTGCAGTGAAAATTCTTGTTAAAAAAAAAGATAGATTAAACACTTTACATAAATAAAGATCTTAATTTTATTAAAATATTTGTTAAATCATAACGACTGGACATGTTAATTGAACCAGGGACTTTTAAATTATTACATCAATAATATTCTTTTTAAGCTTCAATCCAATGTCATTTAATAATTTTTACCATGTTATTCTAATCAAATCATGTTTGTGAACGGAACATAATCCTTACTTAGTAATTATTAATTTAAAATTATTATTTACGTGTTTATCTTTTTTATTTTTCAACCTTTGAAGTATTTTTGTTTAATGATATACGTAAGAGCATGTTTAGATTAAATGCCAGTATTGTTTAAATTGACGCACATTAAACCTAGTTTTAAAATATATATATTTTACTATTATTATTATTATTATTATTATTATTATTATTATTATTTTTAGCACTGATTCTAGTAAACGTTTGGTTTATAAGCACTTAAGCTAATGTGTAATGGTAGGGTTATTGTGGGATGAAATGGAGGACCTACAGCTTAACGTGGAATCCGAACCACGGTGGAGGCCTGGCGAGATGTTTAATTTTACCTTTGAAATACAAGGAGATCATCGCTAAATATGCTAATGCAAGACTACTTTAATCTATTCTGCACATTAATTTTCATTAACTATCACTTAAAACTATGACCTACGCCAAAATAATCACACATTTCCATGAAATATATTTGTTTTGCTAATACTCCTCAGGATAAGTGACTTGTATTGAATTCAGTATTAGTTTAAGTAGAAAACATTTCCTCTCTGTACGGGTCATCACAGTTGAAAATAAAACTAATTCTTTTAAAGTAGAAAATATAACGAACGATCAAATGTTACGGCTGCAGGACAAAACAAAAAATAAACCCATCTCACACCAAATACAGTAATAATCGAAGTACGGTTATTCTATTGTAGTTAAGTAAAGAATGCATAAAACTGTGCCTCCAATACAAAAGCTGCTTCTAGCTGAGTCGTAAATATAATTTCTCGGTTAATCGGTCGTGGAATAGGTTCTTAAAGAGCACAGTTTAATAAGAAGTGGTTGAAATTACCACAGCACCAAACACATACGACAAATCTGAAAGTTTATATTGTTGGTAGCTTGCTTGACATATTCTCTAGCGTCTGTGGAAGTGCTATCACATAAGTCCGCCGCGACTGTTTGTGACATGGAGGAGCATTAAATTCCCTCTTTTAATTTTTTCCCCCCCTCCAACGTCGTACTCACGTGACGTCACGTAATCCACCCTAAACAAAGTGGGATGTGAAATGGGAGTTCTGTTCAAGATCCAAATCCCCTCAAGGCAGATTAAACCAAAAGCCAGACGCTCTGGCAATTCCCTAAAAGCTTTGGAGCGTGTCAGGGTTGAGAATAGCTTGTTTATATAGCTAATTAATTATTTCCGGCGTTTCACCATTAAGATGGGGATTCTGGACTGTTAGGTTAACATTACTTCACATTGTTAACTCAATGAACCATTCAATAAATCCTAATCATAATATGCGCAATCTAATTAAATTTTTGAAATCATACTTGAGAAGAAAACGCATTTATTTACAGTAATTGGTAGACATTTTGATGACTAAAATTTACACTCTAATCTTTGATACATTTTAAATATAAGAGAAAGTCTTGTGTAACAAGAAAATCTCAATATAAAAAAAAACTTATTACATCAACGATTTTTGAAAATAATCTACGAGCTTAAAACAATTATTGTAGTTTTGATATATTATACATTTATTTATTAAGTTTAATACAATAGTTATCAAGAATTTAACTAAATCATTACTTTTAAGATGCTTAACGCAAAAGGGGGTGCACATCTTAATTAAGTATGTGAAAAGTTTGCCCACTGATCTCTAAGGAACCCCCATTAGTTCCTGACCATGTGATTATTTTCCTTTAATAATTAGTACATTTTTGGGTTAAGCCTCTAAGCCAGTGTTCCAAAACTTTTTTAATAATTACCCTAGATATGTTTTCCCTGTCTGACGACCGAAAAGTCCAGCACATTTATGCCTTGTTTTTCTTAGAAATTGACATTTAGAGCACCCACATTTTTTTTACTGTGGTCATCAATTAACTTTTTTTTTTCTTAGCACTACGTCTTACTAGCCATTCAGGATATACGCTTATGTATTAATTATGCTAATGGTTTAAGGGATTAGTAAATTTATATTTAGAGGAGGTGTACTAAAATTTGAGTGAAGGGTGAAACCACCCTCGGTACACTTGACTGAGATTCGAACCTCAATCTCCCCGTCATCGACAGTCTAGTATACTGCGAGAGTAGTGGCTTAGACCACACGACCACTGAAGCGGGTAAAATATTTTACTGCATTATTACTACATATGATTGTTATTTATAGGTATTGATAATATCTTTAAATAGTAACAGATGCAGATTACATGACTTGACTTATGAATACGTGAAAGTAGATGAATCAATTTTTTTCTTTCTGTCAAAATGGTCAATTGTATGAAAAGTTAGCTATTTTTGTGTCTGTCAAAGTAAAATACAGTAATTAAATGTCATACAGCTCCTGAATGGGTTTAATAACTAAGGAAAATATAGAACATTAAGATATTCGCAACATTTACTTATTCCAGAAATATATAACCATCTTAATCTCTCTCTAGTAAGCGGTTGAATCTTCAGATGTGTTAACAACGGTATTCAACGCTATTCCTTGAAAAGCGCTTTGCAATTCTCTCGCACTCATGAAAATGAGACAAGTGAATCCTGCAATATTTTGCCTCTTTCTGTATTGTGAAAGGATACTACATGTCATACAAAGTAACAGCGAAAGGGACGAAGGAATACATATAGAAGCAAGTAATGTAGTGTTGTTTTGCTATTTCAAGACTCCACATTGTGCGCTTTAGAGTAATAATGGACGTGACCGACTTAAACATGTGTCGAGTTTGTGTGATTTTTTTTTTCCGTACTATTTTTGATACTGTCAGTATTTCAGTAACTTTTCATAATGAATGAGTCTACCAATTCATTTGTAATTGCAATATTTCATAATTTTGACGTGAATACGTCTTTAAATTTGCTACCATACGGGGGCAATCCAAAAATCCTAATGATAACAAAATCGGGGGATAGAGTTTGGTGTTGTAGTTTCGAATCTTTACTCTACATACAAAATTAAATTATACCACTGGATAGCTAAAGGATCAAAGACTTCATTACGATAAGCGAGAACAGTGACGCATCGCGCGCGGTGGAGGGGGAAGCGCTGCCACTTTGAGGTTATTTTGCTGCGTATCGAGATTTGCAATTAGTATAACTTTTGACTCGGAGAAGCTACGATGTTCGTTTGAGTTTTAATCGTCAGCTGTTACATAAACGTATTCACGTACAACACACGGCCGTGTCCATGACACAGCCACACCCCATTTTTTTTCTTGAAACTTTCACGTGACCCTCCGGAACATTTTTACGATCCTCATTTGGATCGCGCCACTGGGTTTGGGAACCACTGCTCTAAGCTATGTTGATCCCTGAATTGATCTACAAAAGGTAATATTTTTAACATCTCTTGTATGTGTAAGAACGTATTCATCCCTCTATGAGTAGATCTTAACCTCCACCAATACGTCTTGAAACAAAATCGTATCATTTTAAAAGTAACGAATCCGCCAACGACTGAGGTCCTCGTTTAATTAATTTCTCTCGGATAGAAGTTGTGTATTCAGAGACTCAAATAATGCTTAAAAACGTTGTCAAAAATTAAATAATATATTATTGTAGATTTGTGTTGTCATTTATTGACATATTAATAGTTCATTTGCTTAAAAAAAACAAAAAAAACATGTATGCCGGTCTTTCTGTTTTAATGTACGAAGTGATAAATATGCATTGCCAATTTATTTATTAAGCCATAAAAAGCAATGGGTATAGTGTATATAGCATATATATATGGTTTTTGTTTCTATGTAGACTCGTGGGAAAATGTAAAGAGTTTTATATGAAAATTTATGGTTATACGCCACACGATAAATCCTTCAGTGTTTCAATATTCAATGGCTCACTAGTTTTATCGCTCTTTAGATTTTACGAGGAAAAGTTTCGTAATGAAGAGACACTAAGTACTAATTACCTCTCATACATTTTTTTAGTGGGGGAAGGTGGGGGGAAGGACTTGGGGTACTTTGGAAAACAAAATCCCCGGAGCCACTTAATGAAGGAAAAGTTTTTCTCATTTTCAATACATCACGATAAACTGCTAGAGTTTTATTAATTGACTGAAGTCTTTAAACTACTTCGGTACTTAGAAAAGGTAAATCTAGAATTTGTATTGCTCAACATTAAATTTCTTACTTCGTTTTATTCGATTCAATGTTCCAACGTATACTTTTGGACAGGCAGTTAGGCCACCACCATTTTGCCATTTAATCCAAGAGTGGTATTGTTATAAAAATAAATTGTTAAAGCTAATTATAAATACATTTATATAAATTAATATTTAAGTTTCTTATTCTTATCACACGGGTTCTCTTAACTATAACATGTCTTGACGTATTAATAATTTAAAATTATACCTAATATCTTCTCGATTTTCTTGCTACGACACGGTTATACCAAACAAGAAATTACCATCTCGCTAACATTATTGGCTGCGTTTAATAATAACTTAGCGCCCTTATACTGCTCACTTCAGTGACACAATATACGATCGAAATTGTCACTTACTTCAGTGGCCACAATGATATTGCTAATTTAAACATGTATCTTGTGTACCAAGTTTTGCTACTCACCCAGGCACTCTACAAATTTATACTAATGAGGATCAAATACAAGTAAAGTGTGTATTCTTTTGCGTAGAGGATAAGTTGAATAAAGATTTTAAAAATTCATCAGTACACCCAGCAGGGATTTGAAGCTGCACCTGTCACCTGCAAACCCGAACAAACGAGGTTGACACCTTAGCCCAAATTTAAGTATTAAAACATTTATCACATTGTGAAAATTATTATTAAACACAAAAACTTATTTTGAACAGAAGTATTGAAAGCACATTTAACATGTTTGATATTTACCCAACCGATTCGGTGCCCACAAGGTCTAAGACTTCAATTTTGCAACAAACTAGTCTTAAAAAGACGTATAGATCAGGGTTAAAATCTCAGTTGGTGTACTGAGGGTGATGTATACTGTATGGTTTTACATTATCCTTCCACGCAACTACAGATACACTTGATCTAAATTCAAGCTTCATAATATCTATCGCTTATAGGCATATAGCCCGAACGGATATGGGACAATAATATCGAATGAGGGGAAGTGTACCAACATATTACATTAGAGATTTTGAATTTCATAGAAACCAAAAGCAGGTTTAAATCACGTGATATACTTGAGAAGCAAGAATCTGAGCACACTATACTTGCAAATTCCTTAATTCGTAACCCGCCTCGGTGGCGTAGTTGGCTAACGCGCTAACCGTGTTGAGCTCGACCACCGAGGATGGAGAGATCGAGGTTCGAATCTCGGTCGGGTGAACTGAGAGTGGTTTTCCATAAATGGTTTTCCAATCTCCCTCCACGTAAATGCGGGTTTACTTCCTCTAAATTCAACCCTCCCAATTCCTAATCCATTAGCGTAATTAGTACTTAAGCATATAACCCGAACGGGAAGTAAGACGTGGTGCTAAATATTTTTACTTAATTCGTAAATTAATTACACACACATAAGGTACAACTAATATTATAATTTTTAAGCTACAAATTAAACTCGTCTTTAAATAATTTTAATAAAAATATCTTGCAAGTACTAAATTTAAGTATTGATTTTAATGTGATGCAACCCGCTTTGCTGTGCACGTGGGCCAAGACATGAACTTTATCTTGTCTGTATTGCCAGTTATGATGTGATCAGGATTTGAATCCCATTAGGGTATATTAAGTTACTTTATTGAAAGGTTTTAATTTCTATCTCCAAGAAAATTCGGGTGCATTGAGTTTAAATTTATACCTTAATCATCGCTTACTCATAGTTCTTAATAATAGAGTGGTGCACACAATATATTATAAAACAAATAATATTTTCGATGGATTTAAAAAAAAACAACACAAAACTGAATAATATATCTCTGCATTAAAAAAACTTATTTTACTTTATCATTAAATATCGTACCATTTTATTTGAATTAAATAGTATTTTATATATTTTGTATTTTAAATAATAATTACTATTGAAAATATAATTAATCTTTTCTAAGTAAAGGAATCAAACTAATTAGTGACAGGTTAATGGAATATGAGAACAAATAAATGGTACGGCGCACCGCACAGACTTTCTCTCTCTATTAACTCGTAAGATTTCTGAACGGAAAAATGTACATTGTATCATCACACCTCCACATAAGAACACGCATAAAATAATATACAATGATATAGAATCACTGAAAAAGAGGCGCATCTTTGTCCACCTAAGAGCATTTCAAACAGTTTAATGTCTTCCACAAGGGTCAACACTTCGTATTAAAATTTCGATTTCTGGTTAAAGTTTTAACATTTTATAAGGTGTTGCAGATCTTCAAGTCATCGCATTGATATTTAATTATTCATTTATACATTTTGACCAATAAAAAATGTAAATATTGACTATTGAGTCTAAAATGGAGATAGATCATTGCTATGCAAACATTTCTCC
>CABFWO010002701.1:23854-42710 GCA_902155825.1 Timema genevievae
AATATTTATTAATGTTCATAAATGAAATTTAATCAAAATCGTTTGAGCCGATTTTGAGAAAATCGCCTTTTTCTCTTTTTTCCCTTCAGTAAACTACCCTTAATTTTAGGGGTAGATATCCAATTCCAAAAACACCTCGGGGCAACCCTATGAAAACCCTAGATATCAAGTTTCAGCTCAATCGGTAAAATAGTTTAGGCTCTAGTTGGAGGTACAGACAGACAGACAGACAGACAGACAGACAGACGGAAATTCAAAAACTACTTTTTCGGATTCAGGGAGTCATGAAACGTCAAAATTCATCAAAATCTCGACTTAGATTTTTTTGACGATCACCATACTTTCTCTACCTGTAAGATAGAGAGAAAGTAAAAAGACTTACGATACAAGACTACCAAAGCCTAGCGATAACCCCTATGTTAAACATGAGTAACACGGTACATGTAGTGGACTCGGCTCACAACTTTAGGTCGCCGTAACGTAGTTAAAAACTAACGGCTAGTACACACAGAACGCTAAGCTAAGTTAAAGTTTGCTCTGCTAACTCTTTAGAAAAATAGCGGATCATGTATTTAAAAGTGTTTGCTCACACAGAAAGCTAAGCTAAGCTATGCTAAGCTAAGCTGCCTTGCTACGCCACGCTATGTTTTTTTTTTCCGATTGCTGTCCGGGCAATTTGTCCATCTACCATCTTGAGCCATCCTAAGTTGCGCATGCGCATAACACAACTTGGGCTCCGTGTTGAACAGACGCAGTGCTGGTTTGGTGAAAATAACTAAAAATGTGTTGAAGTTTTGTTTAACGTGTATTTAAGTAATATTCTATTTAGGTTTTATATTTAATAAATATTTTCATATTAAAATGGAAGCGTTAATTGAACAACTCAAACATCCACCTCCTAAATTTTCTTCATCTTCCAAAACAACTGCTAACAGCAGCATCTTTTCTTCCTCAGTACAATCACCTGAACAAAAACAAGACATTTTGGAGAACGCCATCCTAGCTAAACTTCACCGGAGCAGACCAGAAAGAAACAACACTGGATTTGGGAGGGATAAGAGGGACCATTGCTTAGTTTAGCTTAGCTTATCAATGAGTGTTATACCAAATTGACAAAGTCTTAGCAGGGCACAGTATAGCTTAGCTTAGCATTCTGTGGGTATCAGCCTTAAAGGGTTGTGGATAGCAGTACATATTGGTTCTGTTGGCAGTAGATTTAATATGAGGACTAGAAGTAATAATAGCCTTGAACAAACATACTATGGTGTAAAGTCCGATCTATATTGGAAGGAACCTTATTGAGAGTTATATAAGTTTATAATATACATTTCAAATATTTGTATATACAATAATTTGATCTGCAACCGTTCGTTTTGATAGCTATCATCTCCTAATAATGAAATATTAATATAAATAAAGTGAACACTATCAATGTTGCCTTTTTTTTTTTAAATAATATTTTTATAAAGTTTATTCTTGCCAGAATCCATGCAATCTTGGTTCTAATCTCAACCTACCGATTTGGAGTTGATTATAGTGTACGTTGAGGCCAAACCTTTCAGTGACTGTATTGTAAAAACGGCCTGTTAATGCTGTGTTTACCATGTTTGAATTATTTTGAACATTTTTTTTGTGAAAAGAATCTCTTACCTTCTGAAACTAACAGTTGATAGCTATTAAAAAAACTCTTTGGGGAGCATCCATAATATTTGCCTTGTACATTTAAAAAAAAATTCACGCATTTATTGAAGTGTTAAGGTTTTGGAAGAAAGCATTAATAATACTAAATTGATTGTTATAGCCACAAAATTAACGTGTGAGTTTTCTGACAATATCGGTTACAGAGCTATAGATAGTAATTTAAAAAATTCACAGATAGCTTTCCACTAAACATAAATACAATGTTAACGATAAGATTAAACATAAAAGTAGCATCAGAGTAGCAGAAAAACCTTGAAACCAAGAGTTTTGAAAGTTTTCGTTTATGCTTACTATGGATTTATTTATAAATGTAAGTAGTGTTAAAATAACTTATATCCATTTAAAATCTGACGCTCTCGATATATCTACCTTAGTCAAAGCAAGTACATATTTATTATTTGCATCCGGATGATAATTTTTACACAAAGTGTTATTATATTCCTATTTTTTATTATAGATAATAAAACTCTTCCCCTGAATTCTAGATTCGAATAGGGGACCTTTGGTGTAATATGATAACACCCAAAGTTTAATATATTAAGAATCATCTCAAGCTCAGTGTTACTTTTGATTATACATTGTCGGGTTATAGAAACACGTTCTGTACCTGTGGATACGTAGACATAGGTGTTCTTCTTATCTAGTCTAATTTTTCAGAGATGGGGTGCTCTGAGTCCGAATCCAGTTTAGAGAGTATTTAGGTGTTTTTTCCTTAAATTATTTCCCACACTCGCCTCAGAATGCGGATACACAATATATAGGCTATCCTACCTTTCATCTCCCTGCCTCATTAGTGTAAATTTTCGCATAGCCCAGATACGTAGTAAGAAATGGATCACAAAAAGAAAAAAATAGCAATAATAATTTTCTACAATTCTCTTTGCTTGACTATTTTACCCGTCACTTGTTTAGAGTATTTAACATTTGCCTTCTGAAAACACATACGAGTAATATATCAAATTATGAATTATAATCTTACTTTTAAGGAAAATAATGCTTAATTGTACAACAATTTATTCACTGATAGAATAGTAGGATGAACACGTACTTAAATAACAAATATTCCGTTCAGCATACCACCTCTGTGGTCTAATGCAGTGGTTTCCAAATTCTCCTCTACCACGGACCGCTAGGTGTAGACTGTCAACCTAGCACGGACCACCTACCTCAGCACCTCTTCCATTCGAGTACCAAAATGTAGGCATAATGATTTAACAACTCATTAAAATGTATTATCATCTTCAAAACTTAATATTAAAGTTATTTCATTGTAGAAAAGTTAAAAATAAATTAATTAAAAGTACTTTTTTTTATTATATAGTGAATCAAAAAATATATATGCGTAGTCCCATGGACCTGTTTAAGACCAGGTGACACGAAACAATAACAGCATGATTGTTTTTAGAATTAAATTGGTATTAGAACATTTCTAGAAAATAAATAAACGAATACTTTTTTACTCTCCACTTCAATGAGATTAAATGTGCTACAAATACAGATTTTCCATATAATATTTTGAAAATTTCGCGGACCATCTAGAACTTAGCCACGGACCACAGATTGAGAACCACTGGTGTAGTGGACCGAGTTCCTGGCTACATATTTAGTCCCGAACTAGATCTCCAGCGTTTTCAGAATTTGTCTGTGATGCAGTGTCTGGAAAGGGGTCGAACTCGGGATCGTGAAGACAAATGAGGAGCAACTTGAATAAATAAATAGCAATGTTGGTCTAGAAAACTGAGATTAATGACCGTAGAGTTCTTTGTGCTGACCACATGAAAAACTATATCCGCAAATATTGGCACAACCATCGCAAACGGCGACGACCACTCTATTGGTATAGCTCTATTGTCGGCTCACACCATCGAGTTTTCTTTCAGCACCATCCGGAATAAAACCAGGATCCCTTGGATTCATGACGTTCTACTTTAATTATTGTACCACGGAGGTAGTTTTACGTGATACAAACTCCATCATTTATTAGTGATATTTTGCGTTAGAAGATCCTGAATCGATCAGTACTAAATCGTTTTCATGCTAAGAAAGAGGCCCCGGGCTTGGTTCCTGTAATTTTTCAGTCAAATGGATATTAACAACAAAGATCGTTGATAAACAATTGGTATTTGTTCGTATAATCCCATGAACAACTTATCTAAAAGCGCTTTATAGTTATTTAAGTAACTTCTCCATAAATAATTGGCCATATTTTTATGGTGAGATTATTATTTTTATTTGAAATTAAGTTTGGAAAATGACACTACATACTCGCAAATTACCAAACTATTGAAAGAAGAATTTTAGTTTTTTTTCTCAGATGTTTTTAGACATTTAATGGGAAAACTTATGATTTAACATTTAAAAAATGTAAAGTGAAAGAAAAATAAGAACACCATCACCTAATCATCCAGTTTTATTTTATGTAAACATATATTTTAATGATTATTAAATTAAATTTATTCTTTAATTGATGTGAATGGAACCTTTTAAAATACATAATATTAAATTTTTGTATGTATTATTCTGATGTTAATTTACAATAGATCACCCCAATGTGCGAATAAATTCGCGAAAAAAGTAGGCTATTTTAGTATAGAATATTTGAACTTCAACATAACCTAGGCCTAATCTCTAATGTTAAGATTATAATTTTTGAACAGTGCTGTTTGATATTAAATGTTTCTTAAAAGTTGAAATAAAAACTAAGCTATACCTCAATATTAAAGGAATGGTTTGCAAATTTAAATCATGATAATTTACAATTGATAATTAAAAAGGATTCATTGCGCTATGGTTTGGTTATATTCATTCTCATAGATAAGTGATTTAAACGTCTAGGGCTCAATAATTTCGAGTGTTAATGACGAAGATATTTGATATTTTCATAATATTTCAATATGATACCTATTAAGTTGCTACCCGCACGAATGTTAAATAGGAAAAGGCGTATGTCTCATATCTTATGGTTTGTTGATAACAAGGAAATCTAGGACTCTAATTTCTGCCGTTTGTATTGGGTTCGTTTTTTTCGACAAGAGTTTCTTCCACACCAATGGGGTACATTTCCTCTTAGTTTTACCTTCCTCTTCCCCTAACTATTTATGTAAATATGCATATAGGTAGGACGGATAGTAAGACACATTTCACAAAATAGAAAACTGCAGCTTTCAATGTGAGTGGGCTAAACTAAGTTAATTTTTAAGTAGTGTGTTTGATTAATCGGCAATTTAAAAAGTACGTCTTAAATACACAAATTAAAACATTAGCCACAAATTCATAATTTGCCTGCGTTATAAATAGATATTTTTACTGGTAGAAGTGGTAGTATGTTTAAAATATTTGAATTAATCGAATATTTGAACCAGTGACCTACCGACAAAAGTCAACCGTCAATATTCTCCTATCATAACAACATCCCCTTGGCGTCAACAACTTAAACTTACTTTGTTCCAATGTCGAGCACCTTCAGCTCTTTGTGGGGGAGTTACGTCTAGACGATCGCAATGCTGGTTAAACGGACTGTATCAGACAAACGTCGAAACAGACAATAACATAACCGCCGCGAGACGAACGCAGCGTTCGACTGTGGAGAACCAGGATAAAGAGATGTCCCGAGGTTCAGAGGGACACAAGGTGCGCGCGCAGCTCTCTTCCAGCCGACACGGCTGCTGCCACCAATTAAAGGTGTTGAAGAGGTATAATCTATTGTCACACGTCAGAGTAAACATAATATCGGCCAAATAATATCAAAGTCTTATGTTTATAGTGAGATTCCCCCACTACTCCTTCTGACCGAATGACCCATGTGCTTATCATATTAACGTCAGAAGACTACAGGACCTTGACAAGGGAAGGTTACGTCACTCTTCAACGCAGAGGTTTATTAGTTATACGCTATGTTGCCGAACTCTAGTGACAGACCCGCCTCGGAGGCGTAGTTAGCTAACGCGCTATTTTCGTGTCGATATAGACTGCTGAGGACGGGGAGATCAAGGTTCGAATCTCGCTCGGGTGAACTGAGAGTGATTTTTCTTAAGTGGTTTTCCACCCTCCCTCAACGCAAATCCGGATTCACTTCCTATATATTCAACCACCCCAATTTTTAACCCATTATCATAATTAGTACTTAAGCGCATAACCCGAACGGGTAGTAAGACGCGGTGCTAAGTATATATCCTGTGACAGATTTGAAAGATTTTTCTTCTACTCAAGGGTAGTTTTGTTGATGAAGTGAGAACAAAAATTATTTATAACTTTGAACTTTTTTTTCTCATTATGTGACTGATAAGTGATAATACAATACAAATGACTTGTCAGAAGTGAAAATGTTTTCCCATGGTCGTTTACGCAACCAAGTGACCGCAACTACGAGTTCATTTTGAATCGAGCACTGAATACAAAAGTTTTCAGATTTTTCACCAATATATTCTTTTATTATTAACTTAAAAAAATATATAGCCGGTTCAAACTGGACCATATTTACTTGCCAAAACAGACAGTGCTGGATCCAGAAGAGGAGAGTCTGAATTATTTACAAACGCATATTTATTTTGCTGCGTATATCGCCGCTAGTCCAACATATATACATTTTAATTAGGTACGCTAGTGGAACAGGGATGGATAAGGTAGAATTTAGAGGAAATATACCATTGTTTACGTAGAGGGATAGTGGGAAACAATTTATAAAGAACCACTATCAGTCTACTAAACAGTTATTCGCTCCCCTATCTCCCTGTCAACAATCAAACTACATAAAATTGACATCTAAGTCCACGCACCCACTGTATGGGTAAAAACACTCTCAACAACCATGAAATCCGCATTGTCTGACGCGGCACTACCTTAGAAGTCTTGATGGCCAATAATGGAAAGATTTGGGATCGAATCCCAGTTGGGTGTACTCAAATTATTTTTTTTAATGGTTTCCCACTTTTCCTCCACCCAAATTCATGTACATTTCCTATCAAATTCTGTCTTACTTAATACCATTCAGATTGCGTGTATAGCCAACATTAAATTAAAAAACTATTGAAAATCACAAAAATGAAATATTATGAGTCACAAGTTATCAAATAGTTAGTAGCTGTCCCAATAAATGGTCAATAACAGCAACAAACACAACATAATATAATTGGTCAAACTTAACTATTATTTATAAATTATAAAAGTTTCATTTTTATAATATTCTTATGCATGAATTTATCTCGAACCTCCTTCTTATAAAATACATTCATTTTTTGATGAATATTTAACAATAGTAGCGTGGGCGATTAATGTCCCCAATTTGACCTTTGACCTTTTGGCCCCAATTTGGGTTTTTCCATGATTTTGCAACGTAGTGACGTCATCACAGCTCTGATTGGCTTTATTTTGGTTTGGGTGACGTAATGGTCGATTTGATTTGTATGTGTGCCCATTGGCTTTTTATGTGTACCCGTTGGTTTTTTTATGTGTGTCCATTTGTTGTATGTGTGCCATTGGATCGTATGTCTGGGTAGGGATTTGAATCCCCTACCTCCTTCCGTCACAGGGTAAGATGTTTACCGGCATTTTCTTGGGGTTGAAATGTGAAATTCTAAAAGCATTATTTTATTTATAAATTAATTAGCGTTTGTTAGAAATTTTGCTGACCTACCAAACCTAGTAGGGATTTGAACCCCATATCTCCTTCCTTTACAGGGCGAGATATTTACAGGCATTTTCTTGGGGTTGAAATGTGAAATGCTACAAGTATTATAATATATATATATAAATTAGCATTTGTTCAAATTCAAGTATTTATTTTGTTGAACTATCAACTTTAGTAGGGATTTGAACCCCCTACCCAGAAGGTTTTGGTATTCCAGCGAAACAACGGTGGTTTGGGGAGGAAAGGAAAGCATAGAAATCTTGTACGATAATTTTTCTATTTCTAAGCTAGTAGCTATAGTATTGTTACTTGTAGATGGTAACTTTTATACAAATTAAAAATATGTTCTCAGAGGGATAGTTTTAATAATTAAAGAGTGAAAAACTTACATATTATAAGATCTATCGCGTCCAACAGTTTATTCAGCAGGGATTCGATTCCAATATCTATGCCAGAATTAGATGAGCCTGACATTTAGACGGCGTGCCCACAGGAAATGAAACTCGATATCCTTCGCATGGCTGTAAGAACGGTCATCCAATCAAATACTTCCTTCCCGTTGTTGAGTTCACCCACATTTTCGAGGGTAGAAAAAATAAATGGTACGGCGCACCGAACAGACTTTCTCTTTCTATAAACTCGTAAGATTTCTGAACGGAATAATGCACATTGTATCATCACCACTCCACATAAGAACACGCATAAAATAATATACAATGATATAGAATCAATGAGAAAAGAGGCGCATCTTTGTCCACCTAAGAGCATTTCAAACAGTGTAATGTTTAAAGACCTTAATAAAATAGTATTTGAACCATTTGCTTACAGCTTGGAAACTCGGATCTGCTTTACATGTTCCAATTTATTAAAATTATATTACTAGAGATGAATGGAGGGAAGTAGAAAGAAATCTAAGGAATCAATTTACAGGAACTGAACCCGCATTTGAGTGGAGAATGGAAAACCATTGATGAAAAACCACCCCAATTACCCGACCTAGATTCAAATCTTGATCTCCCCGTCCTCGACAGTCAAGCTCAGTATGAAACTAGCGCGTTAATATCAATACGAAACTAACGCGTTAGTCAATTACGGCATCGAGAAGGGTAACAATATAGAAATTAGTTTTATGTGTCAATGTGCCCTATAAGGTATAGACAGACAGACAGAGGGAAATTCAAAAACAACTTTTCGGATTCAGGGATTCATGAAACGTCAAGATTCATCAAAATTTCTGTTTTAAATCCTATATATTTATTTTTAAAGAATTAATGTCCTCATTTGTATGTTTGGACCAATAAAAAAGATTAATATTGAGTCCACAATGGTCAACACTACGTATTAAAATTTCGATTTCTGGTTAAAATTTTAATATTTTATAAGGTGTTGCACATCTTCAAGTCATCGCATTGATATTTAATTATTCATTTATACATTTTGACCAATAAAAAATGTAAATATTGACTATTGAGTCTAAAATGGAGATAGATCATTGCTGTGCAAACATTTCTCCTAAGAGTTTTAAGGAACTTTAACATGCTTTTTTTAGATACTTACTAATATTTAATTACTCTATGGCATTGGAGAATTATTGCGTTAAGACTTAAGTTGTATATGTTTACAACTAATGCTCACAAAATTGTATTAATATATTTGCAAATATCTCAGAAACTGTTGCTTTTATAAAAATATATGTCAAATAAAAGTTTTTTATTTCTAATAGTCCTACAATTTTGCAATGATAAGTTATTTAGTTTCTCAAATAGTTGTGTAGATACGGAAATTAACGCTTCTGTAAAGTACCCTAAAAATCATTTTCACATGAAAATGAATATAGCCTGTTTATTTATAATTTTAATCAACGCCTAGATACGAATTTTAATCAAAATCGTTTGAGCAGATTTTGAGAAAACCTATTTTTTCTCTTTTCGCCCTTTATAAAACTACTCTTAATTTTAAGTTTTAATAGACACACAGACAGACGGAATTGCAAATACTATTTTTTAAGGTTGTGGGGGTCATAAGACGTCGACATCCATCAACATTTCAGGTTAGTTTTTTTTACGGTCGCAAAACTTAAACTTTAATGTCCAAAAAGTTATAAAAAATATATAATTGCGTATAGATTGAAAGTTATTGATTTTATAAAAATATGTTTCGAATAAAATATTTGTATTATAAATATAAATATATATTTGTAATGCTAAGTAATTTCATATCTCAAATAGTTTCGGAGCTATTATAAAAAATGTTAATTTACGCATCAGACCGGAGCCCTTAAAGCAATTTTTCCGAAATATTGAGAGTAGCCATTTTGTTTGGAATATTTATTATTGTTCATAAATGAAATTTAATCAAAATCGTTAGAGCCGATTTTGAGAAAATCGTCTTTTTCTCTTTTTTCCCTTCAGTAAACTACCCTTAATTTTAGGGGTAGATATCCAATTCCAAAAACACCTCGGGGCAACCCTATGAAAACCCTAGATATCAAGTTTTAGCTCAATCGGTATAATAGTTTAGGCTCTAGTTGGAGGTACAGACAGACAGACGGAAATTCAAAAACAACTTTTTCGGATTCCGGGAGTCATGAAACATCAAGATTCATCAAAATCTCGAGTTCGATTTTTTTGACGATCACAATACTTTCTCTACCTGTAAGATAGAGAGAAAGTAAAAAGGCGAAATAAAAATCAATTAAAGCTGGTCGACCAGATATTCCGCTTGAGATAATTAGACCAATTAGAATGTGTACCAACATTTGCTTGGAGTGAAAGCGGAAAAACTATTCCAATGGCTGAATGCACCCCGCATTTGTGAGAGTGAAAAATAAGGCAAAATAAAAAATCAGTTGAAGCTGATAGATCAGATTTTCCGTGTGATATAATTAGACCAGATAAAATGTGTACAATCATTTGGTTCGGGAAAACCCTACAATCATATTAATGCAAACAATTTCACTGTTAATATTGCCTTTATAAATTAACTAAATTTCGTTTAAGGTTAGGTGGCAGCTTCATACACATTCACATACATACAAACACACGTACGTACACATACATTTACACACACATTCAGAGAGACGTTCATTTTTATTTATAAATTGTGATGGTAGATTACTACTCAAGGAGAAAGTAAGCTATTACTCTGCAACACGCGATTTACCTTATCTTGCACAATGCTATTTAAATTATTATGGTAAGCCAAACTTATAATCACCTGTATTCATTTCTTAATCACTTTCATTCTGCGCCATTTAGTAAATAAAATTGGTAGTTATAACTTTTTCAATATTTTGACAGCACGTACAGATAAATATTTAATAAATGTAATTATTACTACTCATACAAAAATTTTAATACGCTATGGGGTAGTAATAATGAAAGTATTTATGAGGGGTAAGTGTACCTATATTTGTGTGGAGGGAGAGTTGAAAATAGTTTAATGAAAAACCCTCACTTTAATAGTACATTATTCGAACGCCAACCTCCTCAACCAACCATACCATACGAGTTCCACTTAATTACTTGTACAGCTCACAAGACCTAAATAATATTGGTGAATGAAATTTATAAAAACTTTATGTGGTTTCTGTTGTAAGCTATGAATGTTTAAAATAAAATTTATTAATCACTTGCTGTTTGTCAATAAATAACTGGTAAGTAAGTGTTATTTATTTTTAAAAAATTCCTAGAATATGTTGGTTGGAAATCCTTGGAGAATCAAATACATGAAGGAGATGGCAATATACACGTGGCTACATTGCCGGAATGAAAGATTAAATAGCGTAGAGTAGTAAATCTTAATCTTTATTGATTTCAAATGTGTAGCTAATATAACTTTAGAAGAAAAATTTGAACTGTAGGATATGCGTAGAAAGGAAGAACAAGTATAATTTTACTATTATTATTTCAATCAGTTTCACTGCTAAAATATTGGTTTATAATTTTAACTAATATAGGTTTAATGTAAGGAGTCACACACATACAAACCAACACACAAAATCTAGGATATTAATTTATAAATTGTAGCTGCTGTGACGGTAGTTTGCTACTCAAGGATAAAGTAAAAAAAGATTTAATTATTTTAGAAACAACTGTTTTATTCCTAGAGCCACTTATAACAACAAAATAAAGTTTTATTTTAAATATATATTTTACCGAAATAAATTCAAAAGTAATATCAATTACAATTATGAGGACCTTGAATCAATATTACAAATGCTAACCAAAATAAATAATAGCATTTAAAAAACAAAGAATCTTTTAATCATTTAATGCTCAAAACTATATTTTGTTGACATAATAAATAACATTTACACCAAACAAATTAGCCACTTAAACAACAAAGAAATTTAATGTTCACAAATATATTTTGATGAAATAATATAGAATTTTTACAAAAATTTATAAGTAATATTAAATACAATTATGAGGACCATGAATTTATTTTAGATATCATTTAATAATCGCAAAAATATTTTGATGAAATATTATATAACTTTTACATGATTTCATAAGTAATATAAAATACAATTATGAGGATCCTAAATCGATATTAGAAATGCCAACAAAAAATAAAATAATTGTTAAACAACAACAAAAAATTATTTTAAAATGTATTTAATGTTTAAAACTAAATTTTGTTGAAATAAAAACATTTACACAAAACAAATTAGTTACTTAAACAACAAAGAAATGTAAATCTCGCAAATATATTTTTATGAAATAATATATAACTTTTACATAAATTAATAGATTGCCACGCTTAAAATATCCAGGGAAAAATAACGGGGGGAATGACCCATTACAGCGTCTATATCAAAATCATCGGTCGTAGTAGTGCTTCAATTTAAAATAAATTGTCGAAGGGGGATCATTTATTGTTCTCAACTATATTTTGATTAAATAATATAAAACTTGTAATAAATTAATAAGTTGTTACGCTTTAAATATCTAGGAGAAAATAATGGGGCATCGGCTTGCGCATCACGCGTCTACATCAAAATCATCGGTCGGAGTGTTGTTTGATTTTAAAAGTTATGAAGGGGATGCTATATTTACTATAGGTGTATTATTATCCATTGAGGGTTTTGGAATCCTAGATCTGTTAGGCCACATTGCGAGCCTCCTGTCAATATGCTCGGTTCGAGACCCCGAAGGCCACGCGTGTGAAATGGAGTAGGTAATCTGGAAACCTGATATACCTGGAAACCGCAGGCCCTGGAACGTGGGTGGCAGCGTGTCCTGGGGTGCCTGACGGTTCTGCATGTCCTGGAGGGAACCCTGGCTGTGCCCCCCCTCCGGGACTGTATGTCCGAGATTCGGGTGGAGAGCCGCACGCCCTCAGGAGCCATGGTGGTCGGAAGCAAATGCTCCTTTGAAGACCGTCGGCGGACAACGTCGGCCAGATAAGCCACCATAGGCTCTACAAGGTTTTTTGCAAATTTCAGACTTTCCCAGGGCTGCGCGATTTTGGCCACCTGCTCTACGACTGTTAGGCTGGAGGTGCTCTACCAGGTCTCATCCAAGCAATTAATCTAGGTTTTATTAAAGTCAATGTCTTATTAAAGTGTGTTAGATTTTCCAAATGTGCATTAACACACAGTGCATCATGTTAAGAGTAAAACCTAGATTCTCTCAAGGATTGTAAACGTGGAAATGTATTATTTACTACTTCGATATAGCTCGCTATGAGCAGTGTTAATAGAGTTTAGTACCATAGCGTAAATAACGGCGTATATTAATTCATTTATAATCTCTGGTGTAGTGTTTCTACAGCAATGTATAGATCTATTAGACGTTTCACAAATCTTACGAGTTCTTACTAAATATTTATTTTAATACATAAAAGTGAGAGACAAGTCTTTACGGTGCACCGTATCATTAATTTTTTTATTTAAATAAATAATTATTGTAAATATATAATTTACTTACTAACTTACTTATTCACTGACTATTGAGAAAGGTTCTTCTTGTCAATGAAGATCAGATAGCTATTTTAATCATATTATAAATACAAACATTAAGAAAGTTCGGATTCTAGGCACACAAAATAGTTATTGTGTTTTTTTGCGCTGAACCCAAGACTCAAACTAGAAAAAAATATGTCACTCATGAATATATATATTTAAAGTGTGGTCAAGAAATTATCCAAGATACTAAACAATATTATTTCAAACAGGAAGTACGTATTTTTAGGCACACATAACAGTAATTGTTTTCTTGCTTCGAACCCGAGACCCAAGACACATGTTAGAGAAAATGATTGTCGCTAATGAATATTTATTTGAAGTGTGGTTTAGGAATTAACCAAGACATTAAAGAATATTGGTCAAAAAGTGAATTGAACCGGGACTCATTCTCACCTGCAGTTCACTATATTAAGAGTACAATCCTTGGACCAAATAACCATCATAACTGGTTTTCCACTCTGAGAGTTTTGTTTCAAAAACATGTCAACAAGATATCCGGGAGGAGGGTTTATTTGCCATTCGTTTATTATGACACCGAACTACAATCAGTGAGGCCAACGGCTTTACAACTCGCTAAACTAACACTTTAGACATTTAGGCGCATTCGGTATCATTGATATAGATTAAAGAGATACTATCGGATACACATATTTTATAATGTGCCAGTTTAAAAGAATATGCAAATTAAAATTAAAACTAAATCAATATCTTCTAATAGATGAACCAGAACACAAACAGTTAACTTAACATATTGAATCAATCATGGCTTAGGATTAGATTAAGCACCTTATATATACTATGAGCCAAAAAGCCTTTCTCCAGAGAGCCAATTCCCTCCCTCTAACTTAGATTGAAAATAGAATCGGACAAAAACGAAAGCTCTCACCAAACGGTTGCTCAGTATTAGTTTCCAACTACGCTTATTGTGTTAAATATTGGTTCGGTACAGATGCAATTAAAAACACGTGTTAGTACGATACATAATAAAGCGTACTATCTTTTTAGTGTCTCGCTATCTTACAGGTAGATAAAGTACTGTGATAGCCAAAAAGATCGAACTCAATATTTTGATGAATCTCGACGTTTCGTGGTTTATAATTTCAGTCTGTCTGTACCTCCAACTAGAGTCTAAACCATTTTATTTTACTGATCGGGCTAAAACTTGGTGTCTAGGGTTTTCATAGGGTTGCCCAAAGTAATTTTTGGAATTGGTTATCCAACCCTAAAATTAAGGGTAATTTACTGAAGGGAAAACAGAAAAAAAGTCGATTCTCTCAAAATCGTTTCAAACAATTTTGATTAAATTTCATTTAAATACATTTATAAATATTCTAAACAAAGTGCTACTCTCAATATTTGGGCAAAATGACTTTAAGGGTTCCGGGCTTATGCATAAATTCTCACTTTTTATCATGTCTCCGAAACTATTTGAGATATACATATTTACAATGATAAGTAATTTCATATCTATTTATAATATAAATATTTTATTAGAACCAATTTTTATAAAACCAATAACTTTAAAGCTAAACGGATATATAAATATGTTTTAACTTTTATAACACTAAAGGTAAATTTATTGTGACCGTAAAAAAAATCTAACTTGAAATGTTGATGAATGTCGATGTCTTATGACCCCCAAGATCCTAAAAAGTGGTCTTCGCAATGCCGTCTGTTTTTTTGTCTTTATTAACCCCAAAATTAAGAGTAGTTTAGTAAAAAGAAAAAATAGAAAAGAGAAAAAAGTCGATTTTTCAAAATCGGCTTCTTTGATTTTGATTCAAATTCGTATCTAGGCGTTGATTAAGATTATAAATAAAATGGCTATCTATTTTCATTTTCCCATGAAAATGAATTTTAGGGTACTTTATAGAAGCAGAAATTTCCGTATCTCCGCAAATGTTTGAGATACTAAATAACATATATTTGCAAAATTGTAGTACTATTAAAAATAAAAAACTTTTATATGAAATATATATTTTATAATACCAACGGTTTCTCAGATATTGGCAAGTATATTAGTACAATTTTGTGAGCTTTAGTTGTAAAGAGATACTAATTTAGTTTTAATGCAATATACCTCTAATGCGATAGAGTAAGAAATGATTAAGTTTCTCAAAAAGTTTGTTTTCTTTCTTTCAATGGGCACACATAAAACCAGTGGAAACACATACAAATAAAATTGACCTTTACGTCACACAAACCAAAATAAATACAATCAGCGCTGTGATGACATCACGGAAAAACCCAAATCACGTCAAAGTTCAAGGGTCAAATTGGGGCCATTAATCGCCAACGTTACTAACAATGGTAATCCATGTAATCGGTACTCAATAATGTTTTATCATAAGTATGTTTTAGCTTTGATAGTTTAGTCATAATAGCATTATAGAGACAACCAAAATATCATAATCACGGTTTAATAACAGTACAGATAAACTAATCGAAGGCAGGATTAAGACAACTTGATTAATGATACGGCTAAAACGAAACGCAACATGATTCTAGCCTTCAACTACCCTAATATCTCGTTGAGATAGACTATTGAATATTGGATACTTCGAAATGACCATAAAATCTGGACTCAGGCTAAGCGAGGATGATCCAGAACATCGAATGGAAAAACGTTTTTGGTTCATACTTTTTCAAAGGTTCTGTTTTGTTAGGTGACGAAGCTAATTTTTATGTGAAAGGTTAAGTTAATAAATAAAACTTGTTCAAAACAATCCTCACTGGGTCTTCCATACTAAAGAACAAAGAGCACCCAAGATGATGGTTTGGTGTAGGCTGGGGTGGGCTCACCAAATAGGACCATTTTATATATTCAAAACACGTATAGTCACGTATATTTACCTTTATTTATATATGTGTGTAAATATTTGCATAAGTCTACTAACTCTATGACCATTCTGTATATCTCTTACTATGATATGAAAAAGTATATAGTATTTTCCACTCCATATAGAGGTAGAAGTTTCTAAAAATCTCACACTCCACTTTCTTTACTTAGTTCAATACCTGTGAGGGGAGATATGAGTAGGATAATGGTAGTATCCATTAAAAGGGCCAGCTCTACATTATGAAATTAATTTACATATAAATTGTGAAACTATATCTAGCATTTTTTATAGCTCTCTGATAAAGTTCTTTACATGAAAATTGTTATGTTATAACATTTCGTTATTATTGAGATATAATTGGTATTTATAGCCCCGTGATCGAGCGCCAATTATTACGATACGGTATTAATGAGATATAATTTCCCCACGTTGGACGCCTATTTATTAGATTTCGTTATTTTTTTAGATATAATTGGTATTTATAGCCCCGTGATTGAGTGCCAATTACTATGATACGGCCCCACGTTGGGCGCCAATTAAAGTGTTTCGGTTTATTTGAGATATAATTGGTATTTATAGCCCTATGATCGAGCGCCAATTATGATATTACGGTTGCGCGTTGGGCACCAATTAAATTGTTGCGGTTGAATTTTTGATGATTGATAATTATAGGTCCGTGATCAAGTGCCAATTATTACGATACGGTTTATTTGAGATATAGTTGTCCCTCGATTGGGAGCCAATTACAGCTTTCTTGAATTGATTGTGAGATAATTGGTTATTATAGCCCCATGATCGAGCGCCAATTATTACGATATTTTACTTGAGTAAATACAATTGTTAATGTTGCACACGATTTATTTAGCTCGTGGCACTGGTTTATTACAACGTTCTGTAGATTTACGCTACCGGAACTGTGTAGATATATGTGATTACTCTAGGTTTATGTCATCGGCACTCTATTTGTTCATGCGCACAACCCGTTTATATATGACATACACTTTGCCCCTTGGACCTCTCGTGACCAGTGTCAAAGCCAACAAATAGAAAGCGTCCCTGCAACAGATGTCTTGAAGGCTAGCTTCCTATTGGGTATAGGAAACTAGCGTCTCTTGCTTGTTTGGAAAATACTACGGGGTTAAATTTTGAAATAAAAAATAAGTTTTAATGGTGCAATCTCTCTACATTATTTCTGAAAAGCGCGTGATTCTCCATGGATGAAGTCTTAAAAGAATAATTTACATATACTACTTTAAAGAAAATTACCCTTCATCCATGACTTTCTTACATATATGAGAGGGGTCCAAATCTGTATCGTTACAAAGTACTGTACATTATATGAATCTAGGAAGTTTAGATGTGTTTTGTTTTATACTATAAACTGAGCGTTAAATTCTAATTTTGTATTAATTTCTATCTGACCCTTGGCCTCTCGCCCTTCCATCTCTTCACTGCTAAACCATAAACGTATTTTTTTTAGAACTCATTCATCGGATTTTAGAACATTTATTATTATTGGCATCACAAATTTTTGTTCATAATATGATATTATTAATAATATTAATAATAATATTATATACTTGAAATATATGTAATAGCTAATATTATTAGCTATTACATATACTTCAAGTATATAAGGTATAATAGTACCAGGGCTATAGATTTCTAAATTAGAAACTTAATAAACCATTATTTCGTCGATATGTGCCTTAGTAAAATAAATTTACGATAAAATGAGCAAGAGGATTTATATTTAACATTGATAAACTATTTTCTTTAGAAAATTCGTATGTATTTAAAAAAATCCATACTTATATAAGAGTGTGAATTTCAAGAGTATTTTTAAAATTAAGATATAGACCTGTATATTTATTGTTAGCTTGAAATCCTAGACTAAGTGACCACTGGTGTGAATATTTTTTTAAATAATAAGAAAAGAGTGTTTTACCCATTCCCCATTATTATATTAAAACTTTTATCATAGATAATTGTTTATGAAACAATGTAATCAACATCTTGTTGTTTACCCGGCTGTAAATCACTTTGTTAAAAAATATTCCTTTATCATTTCATAATTTCCTGTCTACGAACACAGATATTTATCCCAGTCATACATTAGACAGCCAAAGGGTCACTATGTTATGAAAGTCGAAACCCTTTTTCCATTACAAACAAATTCAGCCTTGTAAAAAATATTAAAATTGCTTTTATAAAATCAAGTTTTATGTGGTATTTTATATTAAATATTTGACTATAATTTAAATAGTTTATAGTTCTTTAACATCATATTTCACATTATTTAGATGTACAACGTAAAAAATTCACCATTTCCTAGACAACCAAAATTCGACATTATATAACCGCACAGACTTTCTCTCTCTTTCTATTAACTCGTAAGATTTCTGAACGGAATAATGTACATTGTATCATCACTACTCCACATAAGAACACGCATAAGTTATTATACAATGATATATAATCAATGAGAAAAGAGGCGCATCTTTGTCCACCTAAGAACATTTCAAACAGTTTAATGTCTTCCACAAGGGTCAACACTTCGTATTAAAATTTCGATTTCTGGTTAATATTTTAACATTTTATAATGTGTTGCACATCTTCAAGTCATCGCATTGATATTTAATTATTCATTTATACATTTTGACCAATAAAAAATGTAAATATTGACTATTGAGTCTAAAATGGAGATAGATCATTGCT
>CABFWO010002701.1:43596-64076 GCA_902155825.1 Timema genevievae
CATTTTGTTTGGAATATTTATTAATGTTTTTAAATGAAATTTAATCAAAATCGTTAGAGCCGATTTTGAGAAAATCGACTTTTTCTCTTTTTTCCCTTTTGTAAACTATCCTTAATTTTAGGGGTAGATATCCAATTACAAAAACACCTCGGGGCAACCTTATGAAAACCTTAGATATCAAGTTTTAGCTCAATCGGTAAAATAGTTTAGGCTCTAGTTGGAGGTACAGACAGACAGACAGACAGACGGAAATTCAAAAACGTCAAGATTCATCAAAATCTCGAGTTAGATTTTTTTGATGATCACCATACTTTTTCTACCTGTAAGATAGAGAGAAATTAAAAAGAGAGAAAATGTACAATGAAAGGACAGGAAATAATTTACAAATGATTTACCAACTAAATACAACATGCGTACAAAACACAATACAAAAATAAATAAACGTTCAGCGACAAGTAAGCATCAATTTTCCTAAAATGGTTAAACTGTAATAACTACAACGAATAGTGGCGCTTGTGCCCCCATTATGAAATAGATTAACTTTCCTTCCCTCCCCCCTCCCCCACCTTATTTAAAGCAAGTATTTAATTTTTAATTAAAATATAAAAGTAATTTAGTTAAATAAGTTAAAGTAAAGTTGACTAATTTGTGGAGGTTATTTTGTTAGTTATATCTTTGTTATTTACACGTTTTTAAGCCTGTGGAGAGCTGTAAATATAGATTTTTAACTAATGTTGCATATGCTAAGTTATCAAAATGAAATTTTATTTATTTAAATATTATGAATAAAATAGAAAAACTATGCGGTCTCCCCATTTTGAGAACACGTGCACCTAATTTGGGGAGGTCTCTTTTATACACTCATTTTTAATGAAAA
The DNA here is from genome assembly GCA_902155825.1 of Timema genevievae. Lineage (NCBI taxonomy): Eukaryota > Metazoa > Arthropoda > Insecta > Phasmatodea > Timematidae > Timema > Timema genevievae. The sequence continues at coordinate 44,474 of CABFWO010002701.1, forward strand.
TGTGGACAAATTAAAATAAAAACCTTATAAAACAATAAATTATGAATTTTTAGTTTATAATTTTATGCATTTTAATGGAGTCATAGCAGATTTTTAATATATTATTTTAGTAAACAAGTTTAATGAGTTTTCTGTTTCACCATATTTAGCATAGAAAATAAAATATCAAATTAAATTTAAAAAGCTTACAATGTTAAATCAAAATTTCTTGTAGTTATTTCAAAACATTCTTGTTTTTTGCACCAAAAACACACACAAATACAGCAGAACCCATTTCAGCTCAATTTGTGTGGGACCATCTGAAACAAGCTGTGCAGTGCACCCAGTCCTCTCCGTTGTGATCTTTTGAATATAATCTGGTGCAATATATATATATATTCCTCGTCGTTCTCTTCGTCTTAAAAATAGTGGCAGTCGTCAGCTGAGTCATCATTATATATAATGTCTTCAAATTTTGACTCTGATGAGCTACTTGTCAACAGCTTGCGGCTAACCATTTTCTTGTTCGGCTCCTTCAGCTCTTTTCCTTTCTTTTGACCTTCATATTCTTTCTTCCTCTCTTTTCCCATTAACATTATTTTCTTGCTCCAATTTCTTCATTTCCCTTTGTCGTTTCTTCTCTTTCTCTTTTTCAACTAGTTTCTTATATGGACTGCTAGTTATTATTTCAGATAATCCATTACGGGGATGTTTAACCATTTTTGTATTCAAAAGCTGGAATAGGGGAAGTATGTAGCCTTAACAATTTTACCTTCAATTTCACGTGTAGCCCTATTTTATTTACTTGTACTTAAGGTCTCGGGGTTTTTCCTGTTATCACTTAGACCAACAGGCATTTGTCTTTCTCCTGCAATAGTAGAGGGTTCTGAATAGTTTTGTGATTGGGCTTGTACACTGGCCCCTGTCTCACTGGATGATTCTGTATTGAAGAATTCCTTGTTGTTAACTGATTTTACCGAATTACCAACGGCTGATGTTTCAGTAGCCTCATTAGAGTTATCCTAATGTTGAGGGTGTAGAGTAAAGTCCTGTGGTCCAAAAACGAAACGATTAAGTGAATAAATACCTGTATTCTCAAAGCCATTGGTAGCTGACTGAGCGTTAGTTGCTTTAATGTAGGCCTTACCAAATAAGTTCACCAATCTGATAAACAGTTACAACCCTTCCTCTTTGTCCTCTTAGCCCCATTTCAGTTTCTTGTGTGTAAAATGTCTTGAAGGGCTTTATAAACGCCACGTCAAGTGGTTGCAATATATGGGAACTATGCGGTGGTAAGCAAACTATGATGACATGATTTTCTCAAGCAATGTTAATGACATCAATATTCCGGGTGTGAGTAAAGTGCCCGTCCAAAACCAACACAACAGGGTCATCTTCAGTCGGCTTAACATGACTAATGAAATGACGTAACCAGTCAGTAAAAATATGCGATTGAATCCAACCTGAGGGATGACAAGTATGAATATAACCAGTAGGTGTGCAGTTAATCAATTCTAGTTTCATGTTTTTCCTAGGGAAAATTATCACCGAAGGACTTGTTCAAGCTACAATCGTCATTAAGAACCCTCGTTCTTCAGATTGAAGGGATGCTACCTTCTTTTTTCCCTTTAGTGCAACTATTTTTGTATGCTTGTGCTATACAATAAGATTCCAGTCTCACTTCAATTGTTTAAACGTGAAGGATTGTTCTTAATTCTTTGTAGAAAGGTTCATACAATTCAAAAAATCTTGAAACATCATCAAAATTGAACCACTTTTACCTAGAAAAAGAGAGCCCCTGTGGTTCTCTTCCAGATAGCTTTGGATTTCTACGAAAAAAATATTTTAACTACTTCATTATTACCTATCTGCTCACTACTTTGAGAAAATCTATGTTTTATTCCTTCGATTGACGCTAGTTGGTATACCATGTCTTTTGTAATCAAACCATAAAATTTGTCTCCAATAATTTTGCAATATTTTGCTAGATTTTCTTCTATAAGCTTTGGCAATGTCGGCTGTCTACCAATAGGCCTAACAAATAATTTATCGTTAAGAGAAACTTTCACGTAACGCTCCAATGTTTTTTGAGGAACATTAAAATTCTAGAAGCCTTAAAGTTCCCATTTCCTTTCTTCTAGCTGCGTTGACAGCAGATTTAATGCTCTCCTTATCCCACAGCTTCCTCTGAGCCCTCTATAAACGAAAATACCTGTTGTTTTTAAACTAAATTAAACGTGTCCTTAATTTGGGGCTCCCCAATCTCCCAATTTAAGGCGTACCACGAGTGTCGTTGTTGACCTAGCATTTTCAGTTAGAAAACTTGTTACACAAATGTGCATTCTAGTGTTTTAATATTTCAGTTATTGATAAGTAATTATCATAAGATACATATGAAATATCTCTAACCGTATATATAATGTGCTCCAATAAACGTTTAAGCAGAAAATATTAAGAAATATTCAAAAACTAAGCTAGCTCATTACACACAACACACGATCTTTTTATAAAACCACTGCCACCAGTAACAACTCAAGATGGTTTGCTGGTGTAGTTCTGGGGTACTCTACTAGGTAGCAGCACATACTGGACTGAGATGCAAGACCTCACCAAATTAGGAGCCCTCCCCAAACTAGGCATTCTTACCCTATATACATAATATTTTGTGTACATGCTAACTTAATATAAGTTAAAGTATTTAAATTATTTTAATACACTTCATTTAAAATTTTTTAAATTATTTCATTCTTCTTTTACATCTATTGAGAAATGCATTTTTTATATCAAATATAAGCCCCAAGCTGCTCACGTGAACTTGTCTTGAGATAGGCAACTATCCTTTCTTAATTCACACATGTAAACTTATATTGACGCATTATAAAATTTAATCATCTCCAAGTAATATGCATGCTTTATCTTTCTAATACCTAAAATAGTAAATTCAACATATTATTAATTATTTTATAATATATTCTAATTACATAACGCGTACTAGTCACAGAGTACATACACAACTAAAACAACTTGAAGAGAATACATACATTTCAGAATTGCTCAAGGAACCTGATTTCAAATGTTCCTGTCAAAGATATCTATTTAATAAGCATATTATGTAATTAATATCGAAGTCCCTGGGATTCGTACTTAGCTTACAATATATGCAAATAGTTGACGAGATATCCAGTAAAAATAATAATACTAAAAACAACAATACAAAACAAATTAATAATCATAATAGTTTCAAAACATCAGACCTTAAAATTATAGTTAGTTTTATAAAACAAATTTATATCATCTTTATGTTTTAGTTTTTCTAAAATAAAGTTATATAATTTTTAGACGTTTTCCAGAGAATAAACATCCGATTACCCTTATATATTTTATCATTTGTTGAAGGAATATTAGCTTTGCACTCTTAATTTTTTTATTTAATTTATAATTGCACACTTAAACTAAATTAAGGATATCGATAAAAGATATTAATTTGATGATATAATCGATGTATTTACTGAAATTAAATTAGGAAAAGTGCGTTTAAAATAATTATTTTCATTTATAAATACATTTGAAATATTTAATATATTTATATTGTAAAAAAACTTATTTACAAACAATTATTATATCGTATTAGTGCTATTATTATTTCTACCCTACCACCACAAAAATTTGAGTGGCTCAAAAATAGAATCTTGCACAGGGCACATGAAAACCTAGTTATGGCTTGGAAGGAAGCAACGTTCTACTCTTTTTCTGTGGTTCAACCATAAAATAGATATCATTCCAAGAACAAATGAATAATTATGTTATGATTTCAGTGAAAAATGACAGATTTTACACTTTGTCATGAAAATAATAGAAAACACTGCGCGCTCAGACCATTAGACACCCGTCCTACACTCTATCCACAGAGTAAAGAACCTATCAGAAAGTATAAAGAGATATCTGTATACTAGCCAATATTGAGAAAAGTTCATGATATTTATCTATAAGCTTTACACCATTTGTAAAATGGGGGCGCTACAGAACACGTACGTTTTATAAATACATCAATTTAAATCTAGTTCCTATTTTAATGGTTAGAAACTTTCCTCTAAATGACGGTTTTACTAGAGCTATTACCTCCCGCCGTGAAGAATCTAGTTTGAATCTATTGTTCATAAATGGTCTCGCTTCCCCCCCTTACTCAACCATAACGACCCCTTGTAGTAGCTGATTCTTTTTAGTTTGTTTGAGTTATCAGTGGAGAAATTTAAGGGACCAAATCCACACTCAATGTATAAAGAAAGTTTCCTAAAAGTAATGTTAGTTAAAAAATATCTGACATATTTTCTTAAATAAAGGCTCTAATAAAATCTAACATTTCAACACTGTAACTCTGTAAGAATTACCAAACTTAGCTTGATGTGTTTAATTCAAAATAAAGTCAAGCTTTTTGTCTAAGTAAAATGGTTCATTTGAAAATAATATTTAACCATCATTTCATTTAAGTCTAATGATCCCTCTTTTACCCCCGTAAGTGAGACTTTCATAATCGTGCATCGAACAATCACACACTTGAGATAGTTATCGAATGAAAAACATCGATAGTGTAACATAGTAATGAAAATACATCGTTTGTTAAACATCAATGATATAGAACCAAAAACATCGGTGGTTTTGTTCAATTTAATTAAATAGCTTTAAATAAAGTGCATTTTTTTTTCAATAAATTAATCTAATACTAGAATACCAATTCAAACAAGCTCCATAGGTAACATTATTCAGAACCGCACATCTATACATATAATAAAACAGTAAACTAATATTTACGTTCTATTTTGTCTGTTTAGAGTAAATTTTAAAAGTACTCTTCGGATTGAGCTGGAAAGTCCTCTTTGTACTCTTTATCTTTAAGAAAATAAGGTTAAGATATATTCTATAACGCTATATCATCCACGAGCGAAGCAGTGTCGAAAAAACCGACTGTTATTGTGGTTACATTATTGTGTTTTAAAAAATTGTAATAATTCTAAGATATTAACTTTTAATGTGTAGACCTTCTTTTTAAGTCACCTTGGCAACAAAGGGTTTTAACATATTAACAAACCATGAATGAAGAATTAATTTTTTTCTGTTATAAATTGATCTCAAAATCAACTGCAATCCAAAGAGTAAATTATAGAATAAGTTTTAAGCTTGGATCCAAAGAGAAACAATATTTTATGTTGGTTGTCTTATATTCACATTAAGAGAAAAATCATGATTCTTTAACAATTAAAACTTAGGCCTACACCTAGATAAAGTTCAACGTCTTTATTTGATTTGACCTGACATGTGTACGTACATGGACAAATATTCAGACAATTAGACTATATCTCCAATTAAAGGGAATAAAATATTAATTAAAATGGTATACAGCAAGAAACAGCACATATTCGTCTATTTAAATGTTAGTAAATTTATTTCAATAAATATATTCTATCTGTGATGTTTTGTTTTTTTTATCCTTAAATCTCTCATATACGGTTAAGTGGAAACACATTTCGGTTTTAGTGAGCTCTGGAGATGGTGAACCAAATATTTTTTTCCATAGTGATTCACTATAATGTGGTTAAAAAAGTATTAAAATTTTTTAATTTTTTAATTTATTACTTGTGATGCATATCAAAATTAAGTATGAATAAATTAATTATATTTAATTGATATAGTGTATTGGATACCAACTACCAACGCCTTTAATTTTCTGAGGACGTCAAATGGGGTGACTGTCCCAATTTTCTCTAATTTAAGAGTTTCAGTGCTACCTAATACATATATTTAATATATAAATCTCTTTATACACATTTTTCTTTAAATTTATATAATTAGAAACCTATTTAATAGATCTTTGTGATTTTTTATAATATAAGGTTTAAATTTGTTCTTTAAAAAATTATATAAAGTCAGCCAGACTTGGAGTGACTTTGCCCCACATAATAGGATCTATTGTATTTTTCTTTGAGTGTGAATGGTGTGTCAAGGTCAACTCAATGTTATAAGATATAAGTGAAAATATTTATAAATTAATCAAATATTCAATACACAAACTCTCAGAAAATAGGTTTTAACAACATTTTAAGGGTTAAAAAAAGAAGCTAATATGGGGTAAAATAATATGCATGATGTTTCATCGTAATTCCATATATTTTATGGAGGAACGCCTTCAACTTCTTTCTTTAGATATTCAACATACGATTTGATGTCTCCTGTAGTAATACCTGCATGCACCTTTTTCACATTTGACTAAATATAACAATAAGTTCCGGGTCTCGTTTCAAAAATGACTTCACCCATTCATAACATGGAGTATATTCAAACCATTTTGATACTGTGACACCTTTTCTTTGAAGATATGCTCGCACTATCATCCTAAAATTCGTTTCCCCAACTTAATGAGATTATATACAAAGCACTTTTTCTCAGGAGAACTGGAAAGTTTTTGACCACCTGGATTATTTGTATATTTGTTTTTCGGCTTGTTCTCGATAGTACTCATACGAATTTTGTAATGTTGAGTAGCTTTTCTTTGATTCAATTTTCCTGTGCTAATATAATTTAAACACTGAGCAGGAGTTTCAGCTGAATAATTACCATAGCTCCTAATGCCAATCACAGTGTTTTACGTCACTGCATTCACAGCATCTACACCAGCAAGAAATACCATATCGCATTAACTTCAGGAATCATAATTATCAAGCTTAACTTAATGTTTAGCATTTTAACTTAAGGAAGGAAACATATTTTGTCAGATACAAATTGAACATAGCCTATACTAACATTGGTGTGACTTTGTCTCAGGACAATAAAAATTCAGGATACAATTTAGGAATCGGGTTCGAGAATCGAGATGAAAAAAAGGAATTTATGACTACTCTGAACTAAAAAGTAATACTAAAAGTAATAGGGTGACAACAAGAAATTATAAAATAGTTGAGTATTCTGTTTGGGGTTTTTGAAGATTCAGAACTTCCATTCCAATTAAAAATACCACAGGGTGAATATATTTTCCTTAAAAAAATTGGCACCTTTACGGTATCTATTATCTAGAGGGTGTGTCTTGTAAATGTATCTGTGTAAAGAAGGTGTAAATGTTGAAATCCATCTGTTAAAATACAAAGATTTTGTCAATATCAGTTGTTCTACGATACTTTGTCATTTTATTCTAAAAGGCTCTTCTTATGGCTATGTGACTATAGGTTCAGCGCGTTGTGAACACACCCAGTACCATATCAAGGTAAGATGATAAATCAGAGCATGTACAAACAAACACGTAAACTCATAAACTAAGCAGTTAACCAACACACCTGGGTCTCATTTCCACCTTCACCCCTGGCTGCTTGTTTTTTGAAAGTAAAGATTAATACGCCCTCAACTTTGGGGACGGGGGAGAGCTTTTCCCTCCACGCCCTTGCTCGCTAGAAGTACTTGAGTAAGTCCACGAGTTTGAACAACGCACACAAAGTAATTAAAACCGGGTGTTACAGTATGTTTGTGTGTTCAGGATTGTATAAGCTACCTAATTGCTACTGGGCAGCGTCGCATCTTGGTTCTTACTGTTCGTATTAAGTCCCGTACAGCATAGGCACCACGGCTGCCCTCTTACTTGGAAGATTCCTACCTTACTGACTTCATCCTAAGTGATTTAAGTTTTGTGTGCTTTTGAAATACAAGCTCTCTTCCCAGAAGGGGTCTGTAACTTTGTGACCCCAGACGCAATTTATTATTAATTGGGTATAAAGACGCGTTGAGTCAAAAGTGGTAATTAAAGTCATGATCACTTTTTTTAACCACGTATTATAATGTGTCCAGGATATTTGCCAAGTTACACTAATGGAGTGTAGAAGACAATGGTAGAAATGAGAGAAATGTAGCCTACTTTACGAAGAATGAAAGTGGGAACACAATTAGGAAATAACACTGTCATTTCACGCGGCCATGCCAGGAATGGAATTTGGTACTCTTTACTCAGCAGACACTCACGCTACCGACTGAGGCAATGTGTCGGATATTTAAAATGAGTATTTGTATTTATAAGTTTAATCATAGTTTTTTTTTGCAGCATGTCTTACTACCATTCCGGGTTATACGTTTATTTACTAATAACGCTAATTGGCTGGGGAAAAGCAAGGTTGAATTTAAATTAAACACATCTACCTTTTCGTGGAAGGAGAGTGGAAAACAAATGAAGAATAATCACCCTTATTACACCGACTGGAATTAGAACCTTGATCTCCCCAATCATCGGCAACTATTGTGAGAGTGACAACTTTAAACGTGCAACCAATGAATCGTATGATCACGCATTAAAATAGCAGACACCTCCGTCGGTGAACACATGAATTATATTTAAAGTCTGGTTTGCCGCAGATAGAAAGTTTGAACCCAGGCTGGGTTGAGTGTAGATGGTAGTTCCTAAAACGGTTTTTGCTCTACCTCCTCGCAAATGTGAGTCCATCTTTTGTCTATATTATCAACTTTAGCCCATTAGTGTAATTAAATGCGTATTGGGACAGATAGTAATACTAAAAGTAAAATATTAATATAACAAAATAATATTAAAACATCGTGATTTTGTAGTTCCAACTCATTCCATAGACAGCAGTGACTATCGGACAAGGATGTAATGCGCTCTAGCGAATAATGTTTGAACTATCACGATACGTTTTCAGCTTATACATTTTTACAATCATGATAAAAGTAGTAGACATTTAAGAATCAAAACAAACTTTTAAGACTAGTAGTTAATAAGTATTTGACTATTATATGAAAATAAAGTTATGATTTTCTTCTCTAATTCACATTTAACTCTAATTTACATCAGTATAAATAAGACTGAAGAGAAAAAGATTTATCCAATTGTGTCTAGTTAATAATTCCATCAAACTACATCTTTATTCTAAAGTACCCAGACACCTTCGTTTAACAATTTTTTTTACCTTGATTAAATCAAGATTTGGACACCCTTAATTTTGAAATCTCTAGCTTGTGCCTATAAAACTAAGGGCTCCGGATTTGAATAACCGGATGACCAACAAATGTAGCATTGAGGAAATTAGTGCTCTCCTATTCACAGTTTACAGCTAAGAAACTAGGTGTAAATCTGTGCGCTTATGTAATAAGATTATTCAGAAAGTACACCTTAAATACTCCATATTTTACAACTGTAATATAGATATATACATATGTATTTGTATAATATGGGGTATTTAAAGTTTACTAAAACGTATTATTATTGTATAAATCTATAAGATGACAGTAACGTTGTAGTTCAGACTTTCCTGGCTAGATAGCATTACATCCTTGTGCAATAATCACTGACATCTATGGAATGAGTTTAAACTACAAATTCAGAACATTTTAGCATTATTTTGTTTGTTACATTTTTATTTTCCTTTTGGCAGACCGCTAGTAAGACATGGTGCCAAAAAAAATCCATTATGGTTACACTATTAATTGAATGGCGTTAAGCAACAAAGATCCAAGCGCCACTAAGATGAAACCAAGTAAATTGAGTTCAAAGTAAATGCTCCACTATAAATTCCTATTTATTTATATAATAAAATTAATTACATGAACATATAGTACAAAGTGGTGTTTTTTAATATACTACAAGACCAATATACATAGTTTGCTATTTACTTAATAAAAAATCATTTGGCACTTGGTTGAATGTTGCTAATTTCATAAAACAACTTAAATATTTTAGTCAACTAAACCATAATACACAAACCTGTATAAATGCCACTGATATATTGTTAAAAATTGTGAATCTTATAATATAAGTTAATATTACAATGAGGTTTTCAAAAATATTTTGACAAAAGTATTGTTCTTATTCTTACTCTCTTTTAACTTAAATAATTTCAGTGGAAAAGTCAAGTTCACCATCAAAACCATCAACATCATCAATGATCTTTTGGTCATCTTCGGAATTAAGATGAAGGATTGAGTTAATATCGTCCAGTTCAGGGCATGATTTTGCTTTGCCATTAGGCCAAAGTGGGACAAGGCTCTCCATCGCGAATGTTGTAGCTGTTGGACGACCACGTACTCTCTTACTAATGTCCACTTCAAAGAAGATCACATCATCACTATTCATTTTCACATATAAAATGAATGGCTTCTCTTTAACTAGTTTTATTTCTCGTATTTAAAACCAGTTTATTTAAAGGCCATTACGGTCAACTTTGCTGTTCACTCTCAAATTCTCCAGTGAAACTGTTCCATAAAAGTCATCGTGACTCATTTTTGTAACCTGCATTTTATTTCTTCGGCGACAGTTCCTCATTATTTCCACATAGTTTTCATCTGAATATAGTCTTTGCACGAGTTTAAGGGTTTTATCGATGTCACTAAAGTCACAATCGTTTGGCAGATAGCTATGGCTAGATATCTTTAGTCTTGGATGATTTTGTAATAAAACATTCGACATTAATGTGAGTTTAGTATTGCGGTTTTGTCCTCCACATGAATCGGACCACAAGATTAGCTCTTAAACCTCTTCTGACAAGTTCTTTTCCATGTGCTTCAACAAACATGAGCTGATTTCTCGTGCTTCTCTTCCAGCAGCCCCTTCCATCAATACATAACAAAAACATTTTCCAGATTTTTCAGAATATATTCCCATACCGATCCCGGTCGGGTGCACTGAGGGAGTTTTTTCCTAAATAGTTTCCCACTCTATCGCCACGCAAATTTTGGTGCACGTCCTAATTTACACCTACCTCATCTCTAACCATTAGCGTCATTAGTGCATAGTTGTATAGCCCGAAAGGGTAGTAAGAAGCAGTGATAAATAATAAATATATCTTAAAGAACATTCTTGTCTTCAAAAACTAATAATGTAACAAATATTCGAATAATGTTATGTATATTAATTGTTATTATTTCTAACTTTATGTAAAATAGAAACTTCTGAACTTTTCCAGTTTTCTTCATCAATTTTTCAAATTGTAGAACTATTGACGAAGCCTTATCAAGAATTATTAATTTGTTACTGAGCTACGAATATAAACAGACAAAGATTTGCCCATGAGGCAATTACAACATTACAAGAACAGACAACACAACATAAAATCATACTATTGAACTTTATGGCTGTAGGAAGTTAGATTGTGTGAAATTATAATAAAATCCAGGGAAACGTAATGTTTCAGCTTTTTCTGATATCTTTGAATTATCATTTTGGTTGTCTTCTGTATAGAACGTGGCAAGTGCCAAGTCTACTAATCTTTTTGAATGTTCTGACATGTTAATAGGCTATTCACTATATTTTTTTAATGTTTTCTATAAACAATAATATTAACATCTTCCTAAAACAAAATAACTCAACCGGTAGCACAAAAAGGATTACACAGCTTATAAGAATCAATCAAACACACTCTGACATACAAATACAGTAGCTAAAAGCAGGAAACTGTGTCACTTAGTTGTTTGTTGCTTATCAGCAAATGACAGAAATATATTCAAACTACTGCATTATGGTGGTTGGATGTTTGTTGCTAATTGAAGAAAAGACCTTTACCAAATGGTGGTTGGTTTGGACATCTGTAGATGGCAGCACAATTCAGGAAACCCTTTCATATTTATTTACAAGATAGAGAGGACTCTTTTCTATCACTTACACACAAAAACACAAAAAAATCGATATTGGCGCTCGGTTGTTTGTTGCTAAACACTATTCAATCGAATATACACATAAAAGAGCTAATCTATAATTTCATAATCCGACAAATTAGCTCAGTCGGTTTGCGTATCTATTTGATGAGTTTAGAGTACCAAGTTCAGTTTTTGGAAGGGTCGAAAAAATTATTATTGATATAATGTGGGGTTTTCCCTTTCAAATTGATAAACTAACTACTGGGGCGAGATGTTTTGTGTGTTCTAGATTTAAGTTAGTTTATAAGTCATGTGCTGATATAATCAGTCGGTTCAAAAATTGCACTTAAAATACATAAAATAAACTATATATAAATACATTTTATTTTAGTTCGATATTAATTATTTGTATCTGGAAAATTGTTACGTTTAATGTCGTAAGTTTCATTAGAAAGTACTTATACAAATATTTTAATAAAGTAGCTAGTTGATTTTCTGAAACCCAAAATATGAAGTTGAACCAATCCAACCAATTAACTAGTAGAACAAATGCAATATGGTAGTTATTGGAACTACTGCTAGATAGTAGCTAGTAAAAATACTTTATGACTTTAACTAGCCGAACAACTATAAGAAAAAAATTAGTTGAAATAATGATTAACAGTAACTATTGGAACTATTTCAATACAGTAGTTAATTGAATTATTTAAACTATTTCAATACAATAGCTAATTTAACTTTTTCAAAACAGTAACAAGCTGGACTAACGAATAAAATTAGCTATCTCAAATGTTTCAAAATAATAAATAATGAAACTAATCAGTAAATCAGTAATCAGTAAAAAAAGTTGAACTAATGATTAACACGAACTATTTCAACCGTTTTATGACAGAAATTAAGGAACTATTAAATAAAGTAACAAGATGGTCTAATGTATAATATTAAATATTTTAAGATAATGACTAATGAACTATTGCCAAAAAAAATGAAACTATTTAAAAATAGTAAAAAGCTGGACTAATAAATAAATAAACTAATTCAAGATATTAATTAATGAAACACATGCAAGAGAGTTACAAGCTGAACTAATATGTATTTAACAGTGATTTATTGGATCTATTTCAAGACATGAACTTTTGCTAAATTTAACATTTTTAAAAATAACCTGAGAAAAATTAAAACTATAAACAAATACATATTATTTTCCAAGTTAAGGTGTAACTAACAAATATTTATTTTGTCTTAAATATAATTTTTTAACAATAAATGAGTGTTCAGGTTATATAGTAAAGCAGAAGGTAGAATTTATAAATAAATGTACCCAAAACTATGTGAAAAAATATAGGAAAACCATTGTACCTGACTGGGATTCAAACCCCTACTTTTCAAACGCTTGCAAACCAGACCAAATTAATTTAAACTTTAGTCCACTTAGCAACCATTGCACTAATAATATCTATATTAGAATTACTATCGCTATTTCTATAACGTTTGTGTGACTTTTATTAATAAATTAGTACTTACGTTGACTACTTTCGGAATAGTACAAAATAATGACACTCTTAAGGAAGCCACCTCAATAAGTGTGCATAAGTTATGCAGCCAGGGGGAAAACCATATTTTATTTGAAAACTGTTAGAAGCTCCCTCAATAAGTGTATCTTTATCTCGAATAGCTATATCGCACTTTTGATGTTTGCCTTTCCTCTATGCTTTATCTATGTCCTTGTTCAACAGGTAGGCCTGAATGGCACATGGAGGATAGAAATGGGGAAGATAATATTAATCTGGATTAATCTTCTTCAACCTCAGTTACTAGCCGCTGATCTTCCTATGTCTTGACTGCAAAACATTTAAATACAGGACAGATGGTCAACAGTGGAACTCTCTCTCAGGCCACTGCGGTGAGTAGATCAGTGTGGGACAAAGTGTGTACTAGTGAGTCAAGGTGTTGACTGGCGAGTCTATGACAAGATCAGTAAGTCATGGTGTGTCACGTGAGTGGATTATTATATCAGGAAATAGTGGCAGAGTGACGCGAACAATAATATATTACGTTTCTAATAACTCAGATTTGTAGTAGAACAGAACATTATTAATCTCTAAAATAAACCATAGATTAATTAATTAATGTTTTCATTTATGTGTTCATTTTGTTGAGTTTATTTAGTGTTTGTGTGTTGGCAGTGTGTTCAATCTAATTATAAATATATGACTTTTATAGTAACTAATTTACCACTGAGCTCTAATTATACATTTTGTAATTAATTATATTTATGTCTTTTGTTTGGTTTCCATATAATAATCCAAAAACTAGAACATTTCGCCTGTGTTTTCAAAAGTATGTGTTAATAATTCAGTAAAATTGTCTTAGCTATCAGAATATGATTTAATATATATATAAATTAATGAATGGGCATCAACTACCAAATCCTTTACTTCCCTTAGGTATTTAGATTTTTTATAACCAAATAAATTTATCCCAAAAATCACACAGCGATATGAAAAAGCCTCTATTTTCTAAGATCTTATCTAAAGTTTTGACTAAAATTGGACACTTACAACACTGGATTGCATCCAAGGAGCTTATCATACCTTTTGACGTGGACACATAATCTATTAAAATTACCTCCACACATCGGATGGAGGGTTCGTGATACAATGTACCGTACATTAACCACAATAAATAAAGAATGACGAAATTAAAATTGGAAGATGATTGTTATTATTCTTGTAAATGATATTCTCAAATAAACCCTACATAAAAAGGCATGTTTAGCTAATTATATAATCATTAAAAGAATTGTTTGGCAAAACTTGAAATTATTAAACTCTCACTTGAATTGTGATTTAAAAAGAAATTAATTACAATACAGATATACGAGTATATAAGTACTAAGTTTTTAAAATCTTTATATCAGGTTAAAATAAAAATGGTTCTTCAGAAAGTTATTTTAAACATCTAGAAATCAGTTGATTCCTTAATAGAAAATAAAAAATACTGCAAATACGCGAAGTAATATTTATGGTAGTGTATTTAAATAAAAGTTATTTATAACTTTTCTCAAGTATTCTTTCTTCCTTAAATAAATATTCGTCACTTATTAAATTGAAAGTCTGGATCGGTGTTCTAAGTTGAAAATAATTTATAAAATTAAAAAAAAATCGGTATATTTAAAATTTGCATCTGTTCACAAATAGGTAATAAAATAATAGTCTGAGATGCTAATATTTTCTATCTCCTCTCCTTTAATATTATGAAACATAATGACAAATTCTAGTGATAATGCTCTGCGACCAGTTTGAACCATTGCTCTAGTAAACACTAGAGACAGCGATTGCTAACAAGGTAAATAAACATGACAGGATACACTTTAAAAGAAAAGATATGAGTGCATTTTAACAAATTAGTTTAATGTAACAAAAGGCAGAGATAGGTACAAAGAACATCTTCAGAACACAAACCAATATACACTAAAACAGTCCTCTGACTGTTCCAAGTTAATTAGCCATACAGATTGGTAAATAATAAATACTCTCTAGGCGTGAGTACGGCGTGAAGCTCCCACTAATTTGACAGACATGTTAAGTTATGTAAGTTCCAATATGTTGGCTGTTGGCTCCAGACATAGATGGATAGGCTGAAAAAATACAACAATTTTAATAGTACAGGTTAAGTTTCAATTCAGTGTTCTCGCCTCACTTTGTTATGAACTGGCGCATGACCAATTGGTCTAAGCCAGGTGGTCAGAAGTGACCCACAAGTTGAGCACCGAAACAGGCGAACAACATAAGTTTAATTTAGTAAATAACATGAGCCATACCAGATGGGCAGAAGTGACCCACAAGTTGAACACCGAAACTGGTGAACAACGTAAGTTAAATATAGTAAATAACATGAGCCATACCTGATGGGCAGAAGTGACCCACAAGTTGAACACCAAAACTGGTGAACAACATAAGTTAAATATAATAAATAACACGAGCCATACCAGATGGGCAGAAGTGACCCACAAGTTGATAACCGAAACAAGTGAACAACATAAGTTATATATACCTAACTAGGTATTACTATTAGGTCTGGATTAATCTGAACAGCCCCTTTCCCGACTAACTGCCTAACAGAATACAAAATGGTCATACGGGCTTAGGTGTGGGAATCATCACAATTTAAACTGCTGGTCTTAAGGACCAAGCAGAAAACATGTTTAATGCTAAATGACTTCACGTCTAGTGAACTAAGTCATAGAAGGTTAACCTAAACAACAAAGAATATTAATAGTGTGAGAAGCTAATCCTCTCAACAAGTCATACAAAAAACCTAAGACTCCAGCCTGGCCATAGAGCAGCCTACCCCCCACGAACTTGAATGATTAATCAAACTCGATATTACTTTCGCTGGTCCGGTCGGTCCCTCGCCATCATCATCGTGACCACTGGTAGCATTTGAGTTGAAGTGAGAACTTCGGAGAGTGTTGACTATACTGAAGATGATGAATAATTGTAATTTTTTTTTGCCTAGCGAGCCCAGGAGTTTTACAGGGGTTGAACGCAAGGCATCATGGGAAGGAAAGAAGGGAGGAGCAATCCCATTACTTGGTATTGGTCATGTAGGCCCAAGAAAACGAGGCTTCAGTGGACTAGCAGGCCATGTGGTGCCCTCAGTTGTTGTTGAGGCTCGGACCGGTCAAGTGCAGTGCTTCAAGAATGGCGGGGCAGGGGAAGTCTTCTGATGGCGCCAGTCTTATTCCATGCAGTATCCGAGACGTGTTATGTAACACATGGAGATTTATGCCTGAATACACTTGCATTTACATCAGGGTATAATATGTGTCCTTGTCCAGTGATTAATTGCACAAATTTTGGACAGTACAGGGCTAAATTGGTTAGCCCGTTACAATTTCACCCAGTGACGTTTGATCTCTGAATAATGGTGATTTATGGTCCTGGTTGGAAGTATTATTCCAGCCTTATAATCCAAAAATCTAACCTGTGTAAACACACGGCCTAAAATTGAGGGACGTGCTTGTTTAATATTGTTTTGCTCTGGATTGTGAATTACAAAACGAGTATTGCAAGGTGTTGTGATTAGCTTGTAAACACATATAACCTTTGTGCTGACAAAATAAACAGAGTGTCAGCATTCCTCACGATAAACCAGGCTAGAAGCCAGGTTAAATAGTAATGTACCACAGCTAACAGGGCTGACTAATCACCATCGAGTCTATGGGGGCCACTCTGCCCATTTTTAGGGCTACGTGGAATAGGACGCCCTCACATCAGTACCTGTATTTGAGAGCTACCGTTTGAGCCCAGAATACTGGGATTCATCAGCTGTGTAGGATCACCTAGAGGTCAGTCAGGCCATTGGTTATTCCTTGCAATACTTGGTTCTGCAACAAGCTTCTAAATAGTATTTTAAATTATTTAATAAATTTTAATATCCCTTATCAAGATCATGCTTTGTAATAGACATGGTAGTACTAATAAAAAACACAAAAACTCTAACTGAACGTTAATTACGAACCCACACAATCATATATCCCACCCCCCACCATCACCCCCCATCCCCGGCCACAACACATCCTGACAACTATAGGCCAAAATCTAAAAGGCAGGGGATGATGACACATGAAAATTATCACTTGACGTTACACAAGGGCTACTCATTGCTTTTAGAATATTTTTCACTAACAAAAGTTTAAATATAAGTTACTATTCAAAAGTGTCCTGAAAGGAACCCCAAATCGGGTTCTTCTATACTCTCTCCAAATTAGATAAAAGAAAAATCATCAAACTTGTAGTCATGTTCTCTTTATAAAACCTTTTCCTACTTCTCAACTTGTATATACAAAATTTGCCAAAATTAAATAACTAAGAAAATAATTAACTTTTAAAACATTGCTAGCTATACTTACTATTCTAAAATACCTTGAGTTAACAACTTGCTAGATAAATACAAACCATTTGTTTGGTTCATATTAAATCTAGCACCAAAACCCACCTGAATTAAAAAATGAAAACAATAAACATGGTCTTATTTTAACTCCTAATTCCCCCGGTATGTATTAATATGGTTATATTGGCAACCTTACAAAGTTTGTTATATTAATCAACCTTGTTCTTATTCCTTGCACCTGTATTTATATTTATTCGTTTTTGGTCTGATTAAAGTTTAGACTATGTCACTGCTTGTGTGATTCTATTTCATGGCCTATTAATCCTAATAGCACGGAAATTTAGTTCATCAAAATAAAATCAGATGCTCAAGAACATAACTAATATTAATATCCTATTAATTCCAAAACAAACCATGCCTTAAAGCAGAAAGTGCTAAAGTCACAAAGAAAAGAAATAGTAGGCGTTTATTTAAGAAATAAGTCTCAACAAAAACATAAAATAAAAACTCATAAGAGTAGAACTAAGTAAGTAGATTGACTATTTATATTTAACTGGTAAATAAACCATTATCATCAGAAACTTGAGGAGTTGTGTAAGCTGAAAGAAACAAAACAAAAATTAACTCTAATGTTATCAACGGACTTTAGTATCGTATTTTAAATTTTGAGTCAACCATCTGTTAGATCCTTTATTATAAAAAATAACACCACATTAGCGCACCCCAACATCCTAAAAAAGAACTTACAATTCATATGGTGAGGTGTGAATGCCCTGCGACCTCCCGATGTTATTAAAATATGTACCACCACCCTTATCCTCTCATAGATAAAGGCTAGTGCACAAATACAAGTTAAATATAAGTGTAAAAAGGAATACAACAAATGATAATTGCAGTGGAGCCGATAGGACAACATATGACGTATATGCCTCTCTCTCTGGCCTATACAACATTTTGACTCTCCATGAACTCTCCCCAGTTATCATTAGCTGAACTGATATATAGAGTACACCGGGTAGAGGACGAGAAGGCCTAGTTTTCAACTTATTTGTCTACTCTTAGTTAAAGAAAAATATCTGCATGAGGTTAACATATATTTATTATGAAATATAACAATTAGTATTAGTAAATATATATATTAGGAACAATAATCATAAGAAAAATGGATACATATTTATATAAAAATTGGGTTATGCCCACATTACTAAAGTTGTCCTCATGACAAGTGTCCAACATTGAATTGAATACATGAATACAAAAAGGTCTACTATACGGCCCCTTAGGGTCTCCGCGGCAATCCACCATACAGCAAAGTTAAGACTTAGCCACTACAGGGCAATAGTTCAAAAACATCAAATGGGATACTTATATAACAATTAAATGGAAAATATCAATTGACAAAAACGTCTCTCTGCCATCAAAATCTCCTATCGCGCAAAAGGAGACAGTCTACAATTAAATTACAAGTCAGTAAGTACAAAATTACACAGCCGGAAGGGCAATGAGATATATTACCTCTCATAGGCAACACGCCATGCGTGGACTTGCAATGACATACAAAAGTTGCGTTAGTCTACTGTGAATATTATTTATTGAGCCAGATGGGCTATAAAAAAGATTCCTGTAAATATACAACACGCCTCTAAACTGCTTCTCATGCCAAGCCGAGTATACCTTTCCTACGTAATCCACCATTACTCAAAAAGGAACTAACTGCAAATATATACTATTAACCATTTAAAATCAATCATGGAAAAATACTCGCGTCCAGAGGGGACTTTATTTACTCTTACAAAACAATCCATAAATTTAGTTCATGATTGTATATTTTAAATTAAATTAATATCGAGATTCCAAAAGGGAATTTTGAATTACAATGGCCAAAAAAGAATTTATACCTTAGTCTCATCCTATCCCAGTACGTGTCTCTCGACACGGTTGAATCAAGAAGTGAAGTTTAATATGAATATCACCAGTATATAAACGATTATTCTCTGAGAGGGGGGGAACAAAGGGGGAAAGCAGAACATAGTAGAACACAGACACGGACCAAAGGGAAGGGGTGGTAATTCACGGGAAAGAACATACTACAAGTATGGAGAAGTGACTA